>ONZH01029252.1:0-95090 GCA_900303285.1 Rhinella marina | reverse complement strand
GGGTGGACTGCGTGGAAGACTGACTGGTGGACAAATTACTTGAAGCATTACCGCAATCTACGAGATCAGCTGTTCACACTGTTGTAGTTTCAACAGTCCTCTACCACGTGTCCCTGTAAGTTGAGACATGAAGCTAGGGAGTGTAGTTCTGCGGCGTTCCACAGCTCCCTCATCAGTAGGTACTGTCTCACCCTGCCCAGGACCACGGCCTCTGCCCCCTGCAGTAATTGAATGCCCATGCCCACGCCCTCGTCCTCGACCCTTAGCCCTGGGGTTCAACATTTTCTGTATATAAGTGTATGAGATAAAAAAAAAGAAATAAACAGGCCTGGTGTACTGAAACCCACAAACTTGTTCAGCGTGGTTTAATTAAGTGACGTACAGAAAGTGTCACCTGGACAGAGTATACGGATTAGAGCGAGTGTGCTGAACTGTGACACACAGAAAGGTTACACGCAGCTGAGTAAAATGGATTTGTATCACTGAGCTAAAACAACAAAAAAATTATTTTTTTTCTATTTTTTTTTTTTAGTTTAGTTTTTTTTGAAACGTGACCTGCAGAAACTATCGTAGAGCTGACTGACACCCTACTGACGGTGGCTATTTAGACTGCGACCCAGACAAATGTTGCACAGAGATTTTTAGGATCAAGCTGTATACGTTATTGGTAGCAAATGACTTGGTTGTATTCTGTGACGTACAGAAAGTGTCACCTGGGCAGTATATACGGATTGGAGCGAGTGTGCTGAATTGTGACACACAGAAAGGTTACACGCAGCTGAGTAAAATGGATTTGTATCACTGAGCTAAAACAACTAAAAAACTAATTTTTTTTTCATATTTTTTTTTTAGTTTAGTTTTTTTTGGAACGTGACCTGCAGAGACTATCGTAGAGCTGACTGACACCCTACTGACGGTGGCTATTTAGACTGCGACCCAGACAAATGTCGCACAGAGATTTTTAGGATCAAGCTGTATAAGTTATTGGTAGCAAATGACTTGGTTGTATTCTGTGACATACAGAAAGTGTCACCTGGACAGTATATATGGATTGGAGCGAGTGTGCTGAACTGTGACACACAGAAAGGTTACACGCAGCTGAGTAAAATGGATTTGTATCACTGAGCTAAAACAACAAAAAAAATAATTTATTTTTTATATTTTTTTTTAGTTTAGTTTTTTTTGGAAAGTGACGCGCAGGAACTATCGGAGACCTAACTCACACCCTGTTAATGGTGGCTATTTAGACTGCGACCCAGACAAATGTCGCACAGAGATTTTTGGGATCAAGCTATATACGTTGCAGCAAAAGACTTGGTTGTATTCAGTGACGTACAGAAAGTGTCACCTGGGCAGTATATACGGATTGGAGCGAGTGTGCTGAATTGTGACACACAGAAAGGTTACACGCAGCTGAGTAAAATGGATTTGTATCACTGAGCTAAAACAACTAAAAAACTAATTTTTTTTTCATATTTTTTTTTTAGTTTAGTTTTTTTTGGAACGTGACCTGCAGAGACTATCGTAGAGCTGACTGACACCCTACTGACGGTGGCTATTTAGACTGCGACCCAGACAAATGTCGCACAGAGATTTTTAGGATCAAGCTGTATACGTTATTGGTAGCAAATGATTTGGTTGTATTCTGTGACGTACAGAAAGTGTCACCTGGGCAGTATATACGGATTGGAGCGAGTGTGCTGAATTGTGACACACAGAAAGGTTACACGCAGCTGAGTAAAATGGATTTGTATCACTGAGCTAAAACAACTAAAAAACTAAATTTTTTTGTATATTTTGTTTTGGATTTTTGTTTTCTTTGGAACGTTACGTGCAGAAACTATCGTAGAGCTAACTGACACCCTACTGACGGTGGCTATTTAGACTGCGACCCAGACAAATGTCGCACAGAGATTTTTAGGATCAAGCGGTATACGTGACAGGTAGCAAATTACTTGGTTGTATTCAGTGACGTACAGAAAGTGTCACCTGGACAGTATATATGGATTGGAGTGAGTGTGCTGAACTGTGACACACAGAATGGTTCCACACTGCTGTGTGCAATGGATTTGTATCACTGAGATATAACATAAAAAAAAGGGGGGTTATATATGGCGATAGCTGCACTACTAGTGCCAGCCAGCCAGCCAAGCCAGGAGACCAAAAAAAAATGTCTTCTAGCCCTTAGCAGGGCTGTTGGGTTCTTTGTGGGTGATTCCTGCCTAACAGAGAACTAAATGCAGGTCCTAACGCTGTCCCTGAAACGCAGCAGCTCTATCCCTAACGACATCCAGACGGCATCTGAGCCGAGCACCGCGGCCAGTCACTAGTATATTCCAGGGTCACCTGATCAGGCCAGCCAACCCCTGCTATCGACATGTAAGGGCCCCACGTGATGCTGGGTGTACCGTAGAGTCTCCTGGCTTGTGATTGGCTGTGTTTATAGGCGCCAAAAAAGCACGATGCGGAAGTTGCCATTTCCTCGAGTATGGCGAGATACTCGTCCGAACAGAGAACACTTACGAGTACCCTAATACTCGAACGAGCACCAAGCTCGGACGAGTATGCTCGCTTATCTCTAGTTATGGACTCTCCCAGGAAACTGATAGAAGATTTTACTAAAAAAATTCTAACTGAAACTCCAATGATATTCCAACCGAGAAAATGAAAGTAAATACCTTTAACCTTAGCATGATAACAGGCTATCATTGTAAACATATGTAAATCAAACATATCGTAAAAAAACATTGGGCAGTACTACAAAAAGACCTGATCCTAGGTAAAGATATTCCAAAGATTTCAGAGCTAAGACCCTGAAAAATATATTGGCACCATCTTGCCCTAAAATGCTCCTTGATACACAAAGCAAGAGGAAAAAACCCTGACAAAAGGAAAAAACAAAGGTTCTTATAGGTGTGGAATCAAACGTTGTAAATGCTGTAGCATCATTGGTCATGGAACAAAAGTAATTATTCCTACTACAGAAGAAAAAATCCCTATAAAACAATATATTAACTGTGGGACATCAAATGTTATACATGTATTATATAATTATGTTATATATTGTCCTTGCAATTTATGTTAGATAGGCTGAACCACACAAACATTAAGAGAAAAAATGAATGAACACCGCTCGAACATCAAACGTCAAGTAGGGACCCATAGTGTGTCCAGACATTTTGCGAGGACCCCATAAAGGACACCTTTAGAATGGGTTCCCTAATTGTTTCAACTACTCAGTCGTAAGGAAATGTTCTGTATTTTTGAACACCACCAGGGGCGTACATAGAAATCACTGGGCTCCATGGCAAGAATCTGAATTGGGCCCCTTTGTGCGTGACCCATAGCACCCCGTAGGTACGTTCACATCTACTGTAGAGGTTCCAGCAGAAGCCTCAGTCGCAGATTCTGGCAAAAATAAAGGGCAAAACACCGCTGCATGCTGGATCTCGAATGACTCCCTTATTGTGAATGGTATCCGGCAGGTGCCAGAAGTGTTTGGCATATGCTGGATCTGGCCATTCTGGTATTCTGCTGGGATGCTGGAACAGAATACCAAAATCTGATCGCAAGTGATTACCTAGCCTTACCCAACGAATTGTGCCTGCTGCTGCTACCTTTTATATAGTGTGCCATCCTTCCCCCATAGACTGCTCCTGCTTCACCTCCTCCCCAGTGCTGACTTACTGTTTGTGCTGCTGGCAGAGTGCAGTCAGGGCCTGGGGCAGATCTTCACAGAGCTGGACTGGTCTGGACTGTTGACGCTGCTGGATCAGGTCAGGTCTGGACAGGTCAGGTCTGGACTGGTCAGTCAGGTCACAGTGCAACGCATGCTGGCCGAGGAACAGGACAAAGACATTTTACAAAGTGCAGACACAGAAAACTAAAGGATTTAGTCCAGGTACAACTTATATTTCTCTGACTGCTGCAGACCCTCCTAACACACACCTCAGCTGCTGTAGAACATCATAGTACACACCTTAGCTGCTGCAGAACCTCCTAATACACACTCCAGCTGCTGCAGAACCTCCTAACACACACCACAGCTGCTGCAGAACATCATAGTACACACCTCAGCTGCTGCAGAACATCATAGTACACACCTCAGCTGCTGCAGAACATCATAGTACACACCTCAGCCGCTGCAGAACCTCCTAACACACACCTCAGCTGCTGCAGAACATCATAGTACACACCTCAGCTGCTGCAGAACCTCCTAATACAAACTCCAGCTGCTGTAGAACCTCCTAGCACACACCTCGGCTGCTGCAGACCCTCCTAACACACACCTCAGCTGCTGCAGAACATCATAATACACACCCCAGCCACTGCAGAACCTCCTAATACACACTCCAGCTGCTCCAGAACCTCCTAACACACACCTCAGCTGCTGCAGAACATCATAGTACACACCCCAGCCACTGCAGAACCTCCTAATACACACTCCAGCTGCTCCAGAACCTCCTAACACACACCTCAGCTGCTGCAGAATCTCCTAATACACACTCCAACTGTTGCAGAACCTCCTAATACACACTCCAACTGTTGCAGAACCTCCTAATACACACCTCAGCTGCTGCAGAACCTCCTAATACACACCTCAGCCGCTGCAGAACCTCCTAACACACACCTCAGCCGCTGCAGAACCTCCTAATACACACCTCAGCCGCTGCAGAACCTCCTAATACACACCTCAGCTTCTGCAGAACCTCCTAATACACACCTCAGCTTCTGCAGAACCTCCTAATACACCTCAGCTGCTGCAGAACCTCCTAATACACCTCAGCTGCTGCAGAACATCACAATAGTGACAAGGGAACTACAAGTCTCATCATCACCAGATTGTTATTATTAGAAATTAGGGGGCAACACAGGGAGAGGTAAAATGGGGAGAACTACAACTCCCAGCATGTCCAGGCTGATATTATTGGATACCAGTGGATATTACACACACAGAGTATTAGGCCGGGTCACATCACTGCTTAGTTTTCCGTACTTTTGATTTGTCAGAAAAAAAAGGATCCTGCATTTCAAGCATCAGTTCTGCACATTCCGCATTCGTTTGAGCCATTTCTGTCTGACATCCGTTATTTTAGATGGAAAAAAAAGTCCTGCACGCAAAACGGAAAACTAAGCGGTGATGTGAACCCAGCCTAAGAAGAGAGAACTACAATTCCCAGCATGTACTAGGTGATAAGCTTTAAAAAGAAATAGCTATAACCCCCAGTATGGCTAGACTTATTATGAGACATCAGTATACATTACGGAGAGGAGGTATAAGAGGAGAGAATTTCAACTCCCAGCATTACCAGGCTGTACTAGGGCATACATTTAAATTACATGGAGAGGGATATAATAGGAGAGAAGTACAACTCCCAGCTTTTCTAGGTTGTTATATGGGTTATCCCAGGACACCACTAACCTGTCCTCCAGCAGGCACCACACAGAAGCTCCTTCACATCCCACAGGTATTTCACCTGTCCTCTGCACTGGTCACATGATGATGACATCACCAAAGGTCCTTTAGACTTCTGCTGCTCTGCTGTTCGTTGGCTTCCTTCACTGGTCACATGGTCGATGACATCACCAAAGGTCCTTCTCCACTTCTTACATTCTTAGGTAGCCATACAAGTTTAAAGGGGTTCTCCGGGAATTAAGAAAATGAAAATAAGCAAATATTACTTTATTATAAATATATTCCTAAATACCTTTCATTACTCATAATGGCTCTTTTTGTCTTGGGAGCAATAATTAGGAGAAACAAAATGGCCACCGTCCTGTTAGTACACACAACACCTGTCCTAATCACACACCAGGACAGGTTACTTCATAACACTGGGAGAAAGAGCTGCCTCATCCTCCTCTCTGCTCTGACTGTCAGGGATTACGTTCCTGACTACAGTTCAATATGATATTTAGCTTTCTTTGTGGGAATAGAGTTCACCAGGAGACATGAAGTACAGACAGGACAGACTGTGATAATAAAGACTGCATACAAGTGCTGCTACTTATTAGCTGTCTGCTCATGAGTTCCATTCCTACAGAGATTCAGCTAAAGTTCTTATCATCTGTATTCGGGATCATAACCATGACAAATGGAGAGAAAGATGAGGTAGCTCTTTACCTCAGTAACGTGAAGTAACTTGTCCTCCTGTGTTATCAGGACAGGTTTTGTGTGTACTAATAGGACGGCGGCCATTTTGTTTCTCCTAATGCTTGCTTCCCATACAAAACAAGCCATTGTAACTAATGTAAAGTATTTGGGAATATATTTAGAATGAAGTAATATTTAAGTATTTTCATTTTCTTAATTCCCAGAGAACCCCTTTAATTAGTGGGCGGGGCCTACTCTCCACTGTGGGCCCCCTTCCCCCAGGGGCCCCATAGCAGCTGCGTGGTCTGCCTCTATTGGAGGTACGCCACTGACACCCTCTCACCTTTTAGACTAAACAACTCCCTTGAAAACATGAATTATTAAAAGAAAAATTGTAGAAGAGATAACAGAACTATAATTTTAATTAAACTGAATCTTTGATTATTTATTGATTATTTATTTAATTCATATGAGATTACCATTTTGTATATTACTATATCCCTTTGAATTATGGAATTTTATTAACAACAGTTAATATCATGTTTTTTATTGTTTTTTTCATTATAGATGTATAGATTAGAGATGAGCGAGCAATAAAATGCTCGGGTGCTCGTTATTCGAGACAAACTTTTCCCGATGCTCGGGTGCTCGTTTCGAGTAACGAACCCCATTGAAGTCAATGGGAGACTCGAGCATTTTTTGCAGGGGACCAAGGCTCTGCCTAGGGAAAGCCGGGTGAAAACCTGGAAACATCAGAAAATGATGGAAACGCCATGGAAATGGACAGGAAACAGCAGGGGCAGCATGCACGGATGCCTCTGAGGCTGCCTAATCCCACCATTACCCCAAATTCTCCTGCAACAGCCTGGTGGTTACCCTCATGGCAATTGTGCTCACCCAGACCAAGAAAGGCGAGGCACATGCCCATCACATGTTAGGGAAGCACTCAACTAGGTGCAACAAAGGTCCATCACCCATGCCCATGCTGGCACTGCTCTCCTATCCCCAGCCACACGATGCAGGCATAAGCCTGACACAGCATGGCGGTGACACCAACAAGTGACCAAGTTAGATGAGGTAGCAGGTGAGCCACCCAAAAATTTAGCCTGACACAGCATGGCGGTTACACCACCAATGACTTTGTCCGACCGAGAATGCAGTGAAATGGCTTTTGTTGAGCCTCCAAAATTTTTTTTCTTTTCGGAGTACATAAAGTCGACCCTCAGCAAAAAAATTTTTTTTTAAATGTCGGTACTTGCGCCTCCTGAAAAATTGTTTTGGACTGTCTGTTTGACGCTCCTGAAACATTGTTTTACAGTGTCTGTAGTTGACACTGCAGAAAAATTGTTTGGAGAGAGGGCCTGTAGGTGGCCCTCCGGAAAAATTGTTTAGAGAGAGGGCCTGTAGGTGGCCCTCCGGAAAAATTGTTTGGAGAGAGGGCCTGTAGGGGGCCCTCCGGAAAAATTGCCGTAAAAGAGTGTCAGTTGGCCCTTTAAAAAATTGCGTTTTGGGTCAGCGTTAGGCAAAGACGACAAGTAGGAGGAGGAGTAGAGAAGAGGAATCGGATACATAAGTAATGTTAATCTTTAGCTGCTTTCCCCCGGAGGAGATTTGAATTCCGGTGAAATCCAGGCTTTGTTCATTTTAATAAGCGTCAGCCTGTCAGCGCTGTCAGTTGACAGGCGTGTACGCTTATCGGTGATGACGCCACCAACTGCACTGAATACCCGCTCTGACAACACGCTAGCGGCAGGGCAGGCCAGCACCTCCAAGGCGTACAGCGCCAGTTCAGGCCACGTGTCCTGCTTTGAAACCCAGTAGTTGTATGGAGCAGAGGGATCGGTCCGGCTGTTGGTATGGTCAGCTAGGTACTCCCTCACCATCTTTCTGTAAAGCTCACCCCTACTCTGCCTAGACTGGGGACAGGTGACAGTGTCTTGCTGGGGTGACATAAAACTGGCAAAGGCCTTGTAGAGCGTTCCCCTGCCAGTGCTGGACAAGCTGCCTGCTCGCCTACTCTCCCCTGCTACTTGGCCCACAGAAGCACGCCCTCTGCCGCTAGCGGTGTCAGATGGGAAGGATTGTTTCAGCTTGTGCACCAGGGCCTGTTGATATTGATTCACTCTCATATCCTTTCCTCTACAGGGATGAGAGTGGAAAGGTTCTGCTTGTACCGTGGGTCCAGGAGAGTGAACACCCAGTAATCGGTGTTTGAAAAAATGCTTCTAACGCGAGGGTCACGAGATAGGCAGCCTAACATGAAGTCTGCCATGTGCGCCAGAGTCCCAACACGCAAGAATTCCCTCTCCTCACTGGCCTGACTCTCCATTTCCTCCTCCTCCTCCTCCTCTTCAGCCCATACACGCTCAAGAGTTAAGAAGGACTGAGCACTGGTACCCTCTACTGTCTCGCCAACATTCTCCTCCTCTTCCTCCTCATCCCCCTCCTCCAATACGCACTGAGAAACAGACCGGAGGGTGCTCTGGCTATCAAGCGATGTATCTTCTTCCCCCATCTCCTGTGACAAGCGCAAAGCTTCTGACTTCATGCTGAGCAGTAAGTTTTTCAACAGGCAAAGCAGCGGGATGGTGAGGCTGATAATGGCGGCATCGCCGCTGACCATCTGTGTTGACTCCTCAAAGTTGCTCAACACCTGACATATATCAGACATCCACGTTCACTCCTCATTGTAGACTTGAGGAATCTGACTGACCTGACTACCAGTTCTGGTGGAAGTTGACATCTGGCAGTCTACAATCGCTCTGCGCTGCTGGTAAACTCTGGATAACATGTTTAATGTCGAATTCCATCTTGTGGGCACGTTGCACAACAGTCGGTGAGCGGGCAGTTGTAGGCGGCGCTGCGCTGCCCTGAGAGTGGCAGCATCTGTGGTCGACTTGTGGAAATGCGCACAGATGTGGCGCACCTTGGTGAGCAAATCAGACAGATTGGGGTATGTCTTGAGGAACCGCTGAACTATGAGATTGAACACGTGGGCCAGGCATGGCACATGTGTGAGTCTGCCAAGTTGCAGAGCCGCCACCAGGTTACGCCCGTTGTCACACACAACCATGCCTGGCTTGAGGTTCAGCCACAGATCAGTCTGCGCCGTGATGCCCTGTAATAGTTCTTGGGCGGTGTGCCTTTTGTCACCTAAGCTCAGCAGTTTGAGCACCACCTGCTGGCGCTTAGCCACGGCACTGCTGCGCCTAGAGCTACCGAGGGTGGAGGTGGAGGAGGAGGAGGGGTAGGAGGAGGAGGAGGCATAGTACGTCTGAGAGACCGTGACCGAGGTAGGCCCCGCAATTCTCGGTGTGGCCAGTACATGAGCGGCCCCAGGGTCAGACTCGGTCCCAGCCTCCACCAAGTTAACCCAATGTGCCGTCAGTGAGATATAGTGTCCCTTCCCGGCAGCACTTGTCCACGTGTCCGTGGTTAGGTGGACCTTCTCAGAAACAGCGTTGGTCAGGGCACGGATGATGTTCTGTGACACGTGCTGGTGTAGGGCTGGGACGGCACATCGGGAAAAATAGTGGCGGCTGGGGACCGAATACCGAGGGGCAGCCACCGCCATGAGGTTGCGAAAGGCCTCGGTCTCTACCAGCCTATAGGGCAGCATCTCCAGGCTCAGCAATTTGGAGATGTGGACATTGAGGGCTTGGGCATGTGGGTGGGTGGAACTGTATTTCCTCTTGCGCTCTAGCGTCTGCTGTAAAGACAGCTGAACGCTGCGCAGGGACACATTGGTGGACGCTGTGGAGGATCATGGAGGTGAAGGTGTGGTTTTCCGGCGGGAGGCGCTCGTGCCGGGGTCCTGGGCAGGGGGTTGACTAGCAGCGGCAGTGAGTGACACAGGGGAAGGAGCAGTGGTGGGACCCGCAGGAGGTGAACGGCCTTGGTTCCATTGAGTGGGGTGTTTAGCACTCATATGCCTGCGCATGCTGGTGGTGGTTAGGCTAGTAGTGGTGGCACCCCTGCTGATCCTGGTGTGGCACAGGTTGCACACCACAGTCCGTTGGTCATCCTCAATTTCTTTAAAGATCCTCCAGACTTGCGAACATCTAGGCCTCGCCACGGGAGCTTCACTACGTGAAACAGTTGCTGCTGATGCACCAGCCCTGGCCCTGCTTCTCCCTCTGTCCACACCACTGCCTCTGTACTGAAACCCACAAACTTGTTCAATCTGAACAAGTTAATATATAGGTGGATAAGTTAGAGCAAAATTACGTATTTTATTACGTACCGTGCAGTATGGAGCAATTACACTGAAACTATTAGATTAGGCAGACTTGGTCTGCTTAAGTGCAACCCAGACAAATGTCGCACAGAGATTTTTCTAATGTAGCTGTATCAGTGAGAGCAAAAGACTGTATTTTATTACGTGACGTACAGTATGGGTCACCTGGACAGAAAATACGGATTGTGGTTTGTGGTGACTGGACAGCTGAACTGTGACACACAGAATGGTTCCACACAGCTGTATGAAATGGATTTGTATCAATGAGAGCAAACAAAAGGATTTTGTACTGTGACTTCCACTATCTATCAGTTAGACTGAAAAAAAATCTTCTGCAGACTGTGCCTATTTCAATGAAACACAAAAAATTGTCCCACTTAGCTGTTTGAAATGGATGTGTGTCACTGAGAGCCAAAAAATAAACTTTTTCAAGTCTCCCTGCAAAATCCTGCAGATATGGCGGTAGCTGCACTACTAGTGCCAGCAAGCCCAGCCACAAGCAGATTAAAAAAAAAGGGTCTTGTAGCCCTAACAAGGGCTGTTGGGTTCTTTTAGAATCACTCCTGCCTAACACAAATCTAGTAGAACACCCTAACACTCTCCCTGTATCACACTGCAGATCTGTCCCTAACGGCATCCAGGCAGTGACTGAGCCGAGCACCGCGGGCAGTCATTAGTATATTCCAGGGTCACCTGATCAGGCCAGCCAACCCCTGCTATCGACATGTAAGGGCCCCACGTGATGCTGGGTGTACCGCAGAGACTCCTGGCTTGTGATTGGCTGAGTTTATAGCCGCCAAAATTTCAAAAGGCGGAAGATGCCATTTCCTCGAGCATGGCGAGATACTTGTCCGAGTAGCGAGCACTTACGAGTACCCTAATACTCGAACGAGTATCAAGCTCGGACGAGTATGCTCGCTCATCTCTAGTATAGATGCATTTTTATTTAATTATGTATCCATATATATTGATGTGTATGTATATTTTATCCCAATTGATTATTGATTATGCATATTTGATCATCCTGATTATTTATGCAGTTCTAATAAGGTGAATCATGCGTTTAGGTTATGTATACTTGGTAATTTTAGTATATATCCATTCCAATCAAGTATTTTTATTTTTTTTATTTGATAGAGCTAATTATGATTTCTTAGGAGACCTCTATTATATACTTGCGTTTCACTTTGGAACGCATGAGTGAATTACCAAACTAATTAATATATAAATATGTGAATATTCATAATCTATAGATATATCATAGTATAACTTAATCAATCAATGCTATTAATCTATAAATAATTAAATGATCATTCTCTGGTATCATTTTAAAATACGGCATGCACTCCACTCAGATTATCCTCTGGTATTATTTTGAAACACGGCATGCACTCCACTCTGGAACACTTATCCCGGAAGTTACAAAGCGGAACACATATGCGTTCCACCAAGAAATGCTTGCACCGGAAGCAAGTTGCACTCTAGATCACAATGGATGTTACTTCATTTTCGACCATACAAGCTAATGATGGCGGGAATTAGCTACTTTTTATAGAGGTAAGGCTACATATATGTTCATGTATGTTTTTAACTGTATTTGTCCTGAACAATGGGGAAATAGCTTGTACCCCCAAAACGCGTTCCTAATAGTTCTACATGTGATCTCGAGGGAAGCAAGGACCTATAGATGTCTTGAGTTTATCTTACAGGCCGCCTCCCCAGTAAAGTAGGTCAATACTTTTTAATTCATGTCTTAATTAATTTTTAATTATTTATTTCAAAACCTTTGGACATTAATACTGAGAAAAAAAACAGAATATCTGATCCTGGGAATTATTTTGACAACAACCATTATCTATAACTATAAGTGATATGTACTCATCCTAGAGAACAATAATACTCACTATTGGGGATTAGTGTTGAATAATTGTTTTTGTAAATACCTATGAATGGACTATTATAGTGGTACAGCCTGATGCAGCAACCGCTGCATCTCCCAGCTCCTCTCCTGCAGTCATTGCTCCTCCACCACAGCAGAAGGAAGGTCACATTCCTTCCCTTTGTCTTTGTCTATTGGTCTTGACGCTCCTTCTCCTCCTCCTAATCCTTGTCACGCATTTTGCACTGGGGTGCCTTTCTTTCACTCTGCAACTAATTCCTCTCCCATCTCCATAGACTTTCATTGACAGCATGTAACATAATCCCTCGGTAAGCCGGAAATCAGTCTCATCTCACAAGAGAAATTGTATCATTGAACTGAGGATCAATGATCCAATAGGATGCAATGAAAAGGAGAAAACAGTTTCTGATAATGGGATAAAGATGCATTCTTTCTAATAACATTTATATTCAAAGGGTTTTTATATTTGCCTTTTCTATTCAGATGTTGTTTTAGAACTTTTCTCCAAACCAAGCTAACAATACCAGCAATTATAACTCCACATCCAGCTGTACACAAATCCAGTGCCCAAATATTCTTGAAATATAACATTCTGATATTCTACCATTGCAGCCAAGATACACTGCTTTGTGTAGAATATTTTAGCACTCACTAATGACTAGGAAGTTTGTGTCTTAAGTTATTAGTAACAATAAAGCAATGAAAGCTGTTGTTTGGGCAACTATTTTGTTATGTCTTGTGATTAGAAAGCTCTTGACTCTTGGCATGGCATGTTCTCCAATTGATTACGTGTGTATTCTGACCAACAGATGTACATGTCTAAACAAAGTGTTTCTACAGCTTTATTGTGTAATTCATGATGAATTCAATATGTTGAACACTAACTAAAGCCATATAAGGAAGTAAAGTAATATTTTGCAATGGTCATTGTTTAAAACACAAATAGTGAATGTGTCAGTACACATGATAAACAATACATGGAGTCAAAGCAAATGCATTGCAGTAACAGTTTTTCACAATGCCAAACCCAGCATATAAACCCAAGAAGCTACCCTATGGAAAATTTCCTGATGGTGAAGGTCTGGGACTTGGACTTATTCCTATAGGGTTTTTCAATAACTTGGAGGCAAAACCAAGTCTCTAGTTATGCACTCACCATACTTGTACATGATGTGGGTGTGACTGCAAGGGGTTTTTCTATTTCCACTCATTGAACCGTCAATTCAGGCTGTAATTGGAACTAGGGATGAGCGAACCGAACCGTAACGAACCAGATTCGTTACGAACTTTGCAAAAAGTTCGTAACGAATCTGGTAAAAAAAAAAACGGTAACGCAAAACTGTAATTTTTTCACAGAATAGACCAGGATACAAGGGATTATTACTCCTATAATCCCTTGTATCCTGATTTTCTGTGAAAAAAAAAAATTGTGACGTCACCCCACAGCCCCTAAAGTGCCTGAGCGCACCGACATCTTGTCAGTGCGTCTCAAGACTTCAAAGGGAGAGGAGCTGCAGATTAGATAGACAGAGAAAAGATATATATAGTTAGATAGATAGCCAAAAAGTAGATAGATACAGGGAGAGATAGAGAAGGAATAGAAAGGGTTAGTGAGAGAAGCAGGAGAGAGGAAGAGAAATCTAGATATAGAAGATAAGGTGATAGATAGGGAAAGATTCTGAGAGAGCAAGAGATAGGTAGAGGTAGGGAGAGAAAGTAATAAAAATAAAAAAATTGTGAGATCTAGGGGGAGATAGGGTGATAAAAAAAAGAAATACTGAGAGAAAAGAGCCAGGACAGGTAGCATTCCTGTTCCGTGACCGTACACGCTACATGTTGCTGCTCAGCTGGGTGCCGTCAACCCCGTTTAGCCACAACAAAAAAAGTTACAAAAAAAACTCCAAAAAAAAGTTATAAACAAAGTTTAAAAAAAAGTTTAAAAAAAGTTTAAAAAAAAAAAAGTTATAAAAAAATAAATAAAGTTTAAAAAAGTATTTAAAAAAATACATCGTTTAATTTTCCCCCACCCAAATAAAAATATGTCCAAGCGTCCTACTTCCAGCACTTCCCAGGCAAGGAGTGCAACAGCAGGCGGTGCGGGTAGGAAAAGTGGCAGCACCAGGCCCGGTGGCAGCCGGGGTAACAGGCGTGGCAGCAGGGTGCAGCTACCCCTGACGCCCACTGGTCATGTAAGAACCACACAGCCAGCGGTTCTAGATTGGCTTACCCAATCCTCCAGTTCCACCGCCAAAGCTCCCAAACGAGGAGTCAAGCATCCGCTGGATCATCCGACACTACCCTTACATGGGACGGTCAGCGAGAGTCCTCTGCCCCGTCCCCTGTTATTAGAATGCCACTCACCTTTGGGGCACCTTCTGCCAGGGAACTGTTGGCAAACCTTGATCTGCCCTTGGAGTCTCTACCACTTTTTAGTGATGAGGAGGAAGTCCACCAAAGTCAGCGGGTGGAACGTAGTGAGACTCCAGAGGAGGTGTTGGCTGTAAGCAGTCAACAGAGCCAGGGAGGAGCATCCAGTGCCACACCTGATATTCTGTCCCAGCCACCGGAGGAAAGTAGCAGTGGTGCAGAGTTTGATGACGATGTCGCTGATCGGACGTGGCGCCCTCAAGCAGCATCATCCTCATCATCAGGGGAGGAAATAGAGGTGCCATCGACGCAGCAAAATCCCACTGTTACAAGGAAACGAGGCACAAGAGGGAGGGGTAGAAGCCAAGCTACCAGGCAGAGATCACCCTCTCAAAGCCTTGGTCCTGAGAGGGCACCCTCAGGCAGCAGTGGCAGTAAACAGCCAGCAAGACCCCCCGTGGCTGTCAGCAAACCACGGTCCTCTGTTGTCTGGCAGTTCTTCCGCCTGGGGAAAGATAAGCACATCGCTTTGTGCCTGCTGTGCAATGAGAGGGTCAGTCGTGGCAGGGGTGATCCTCGGGACAACATCGATGCGAAAGCACATAGAAAGGTAACACCAACAGGCCTGGAAGAACCGTGACCCCAATACCGCCTCCTGTCAGGATGCACCATACACTGCAGATCCCATCATGCAGCATCCTCTCAGTGCAACTCAGGGCTCGTCAGCCTTAGGTGCCAGCACCAGCAGAGTGTCACTGCCATCTACACCGCTAATGAGGCAGCTATCCATGACTGAGTCCATGGGCAGACATCAGGTGTATTCCAGCAGCCATCCCATGGACCAGAAACTGACCGGACACCTGGTTAAGCTGCTGGTGCTTCAGTCCCTGCCCTTCAACCTCGTGGACTCCCAGCCTTTCAGGGATTTCATGGCGTGTGCGCACCCCAGATGGCGAGTCCCCAGCCGCCACTACATCTCTAGCAAAGCTGTCCCATCACTGCACAGTTATGTGCAGAAAAAGGTGGGCGACTCATTGGAACTCTCGGTGTCCAAGACCGTGCACCTGAGTGCTTATGTCTGGTCCTCTAATTATGGGCAAGGGCAGTACATGTCTGTTATTGCCCATTGGGTCAACATCCTCCCAGAAGACCATCAGGAAGTTGGCCCATTCTTGCCACTGTCACCTCCACGGTGCTTTAGGGGGCCAGCAGCGGGAAGCAGAAGTTCTGCCTCCACCACCTTGCAACCATCCGCAGCTTTGACAGCAGTCCAACCTGCCCCGGTGTCTTACCACCGATGTCAGGCCCAGCGCTCTCAGGCTGTCCTCCATTTGGTGAGCCTGGGTGAACAGAGCCACAGTGGGCTGGAGCTCCTCCGGACCATCAGGGAGGAGATCGATCAACGGCTGACCCCCTACGTCAACTAACGGTGGGAAGTGTGGTAGCAGACAATTGGAGGAACATTGTCTCTGCAGTGCAGCATGGAGGGCTGAGTCATACACCTTGTATGGCACATGTGATAAACCTCATAGTGCACAGGTTTCTTAGATCATTTCCTGCACTACAAGACCTTCTGAGGATGTCACGCAGAGTGTGCAAACACATCAGCCACTCCTACACTGCAAGGAACACCCTACTCAGGATCCAGAGACAGCACAGTCTGCCCCAACATCGGCTAATCTGCGACGTGCCAACACGCTGGAATTCTGCCCTCCATATGCTGGACCGCCTGTACGAGCAAAGGTCAGCCGTTACAGACTACCTCATTTGCCAAACAGGCAGCTTCACGCCACACTGCGACTTCCAAGTCACACACTGGCAGATGATGCGTGAAGTCTGCCAATTGTTGATCCCTTTTGAGGACGCGACTTTGTTTGTGAGCAGGCAGGACTATGGGATCAACGACATCATCCCACTCGTCCATGTTCTGGAAAGTGCGCTGAAAAGCATCATCAGCGAGGATTCCCAGGCCACCACTCCAAGGCTGAACATCGCCTTGAGCCCAGAGATGGATGAAGTGCAGATGGAGGGTGAGGAGGAAGAGGAAGATGTCTACGCCCAGCCATTCCACACACCGCCACCTGGCTTCTCTGCCTCTCAATCACAGGAGGAGATGGAGGATGAGGTGGTAGAGGAAGCGGAGGAAGACCCCAGCAGACCCTGGAACTATACCGAGGACAGTGGAGAGGAGAGGCGCTCATTGTCCTTGGTGCAGATGGCAAGGTGCCGGCGGGAGTGTCTGAGGAGTGACAGCCGGATTGTGGACATCCGCCAGAGGGACCAATACTGGCTGGCCACCCTGGTGGACCCTCGCTTCCGCCGCAAAATGGCTGAATTTTTTCCGCCATCAGAGAGGGAGGCAAAACTGGGGTACTACCAGGACCTACTCACCAGTCAGTTGGTCTCAACTTACCAGCGAGACCAGCCAGGTTCCCAGACAACATCCGCTCGGGGGGAACCAGTGCGATTCTTCCACTCACTTCCATTCTGAGCTCACCCACCAGGTCACTGCCTACCTGGATTGTACCCTGCCCCAAAGTGTCACCGACCCCGTGCAGTACTGGGCAGAGAAACTGGACATTTGGCCTCAACTGGCAGAGTTTTCTTTGGCTCTGCTGTCCTGCCCAGCCAGTAGTGTTGCGTCAGAGAGGGTGTTCAGTGTGGCGGGTAACATTGTAACACCGCAAAGAACGAGGCTCTCTTGCCACAGTGTTGAGATGCTGACTTTTATAAAGATGAATCGTGCCTGGATTACATCGGATTATACCACCCCCCTGCCTGATGTGAATGACTAAGTCATCAGTCACCCGTCTTGCATGGCAATCCGGTGTGTCCAAGAAACTGACCTTTAATATCCCAAATATGTGCCCAACGTAGAAATCCGTAATTTAACTTATTAAGTAATGTTCCCCCCTTAGACCCCAAATTAAACAAAATCACCTTAAAAATTCCCTACTTAATTAATAACTTTCTGTGCCCTTACTTGAACCAGAAACTTATAAATTGCCCGGACTTATCCTTTAAAGGGAACCTGTCATCTCCGAAACACCCCCTGAACTAGAGTAAGCGTTGTAATAGTGTAATGATCTGAATCTGAATATGTAAGCTTTATCTTCATACTCACTTCCATTCTGACGCTGTGCTCCCACAAACCTGCAGTAAAATGCACTCAGTGGACTCCGGTGCTCACTCACATAATGGAGAGGACTCAAAGAAGAGTCCACTGAGTGCATTTTACTGCAGATTTGTGGGAGCACAGCGTCAGAATGGAAGTGAGTATGAAGATAAAGCTTACATATTCGGATTCAGCATCACTTACACTATACAACGCTTACTCTAGTTCAGGGGGGTTCCGAGATGACAGGTTCCCTTTAAGCCAGCTGGTGACAGCAGTAAAAAAACACAAAAGCATACATCCATTGGGTTGGGCGCTGCACTCGGTTAGGACATCAAACTGGTGTAACAAAGATATATATATATGTCTCGCCAACAGCCATAGGCCCAGATTCAACAGGTTTTTTTTTAAGGTTGACTGTCCTGTGCTGAACTCTACATCAACATTTTGTCATGTATAAAAACTGATTTTTACAAGCGTGGATATTCTTAGCTTCCAACTTCAGTTCTCTGTACTAGGCCCTTCTGGGTCCAAAAGAATACTGCTCCTACTAATGCCCCCACTGTCAATTGTCTATTTGGAAACATACTGGGTGCAATCAAGAGCTGCTGAAGCTGCCTCCTCAACTTGTCTCTTCTCAACTATACTGGCCTGGGTGCTATCAAGTGCTGCCGCCTACTCCTCCGTCAATTGTCTCTTCTCAACTATACTGGCCTGGGTGCTATACAAGTGCTGCCGCCTCCTCCTTCGTCAATTGTCTCTTCTCAACTATACTGGACTGGGTGCTATACAAGTGCTGCCGCCTCCTGCTTCTCCGTCAATTGTCTCTTCTCAACTATACTGGCCTGGGTGCTATACAAGTGCTGCCGCCTCTTCCTCCGTCAATTGTCTCGTCTCAACTATACTGGCCTGGGTGCTATACTGTACAAGTGCTGCCGCCTCCTTCTCCGTCAATTGTCTCTTCTCAACTATACTGGCCTGGGTGCTATACAAGTGCTGCCGCCTCCTGCTTCTCCGTCAATTGTCTCTTCTCAACTATACTGGCCTGGGTTCTATACAAGTGCTGCCGCCTCCTGCTTCTCCGTCAATTGTCTCTTCTCAACTATACTGGCCTGGGTGCTATGCAAGTGCTGCCGCCTCCTCCTTCGTCAATTGTCTCTTCTCAACTATACTGGACTGGGTGCTATACAAGTGGTGCTGCCTCCTCCTTCGTCAATTGTCTCTTCTCAACTATACTGGACTGGGTGCTATACAAGTGCTGCCGCCTCCTCCTCCTCCATCAATTGTCTCTTCTCAACTATACTGGCCTGGGTGCTATACAAGTGCTGCCGCCTCCTCTTCCTCTGTCAATTGTCTCTTCTCAACTATACTGGACTGGGTGCTATACAAGTGCTGCCGCCTCCTGCTTCTCCGTCAATTGTCTCTTCTCAACTATACTGGCCTGGGTGCTATACAAGTGCTGCCGCCTCCTCCTTCGTCAATTGTCTCTTCTCAACTATACTGGACTGGGTGCTATACAAGTGCTGCCGCCTCCTCCTCCGTCAATTGTCTCTTCTCAACTATACTGGCCTGGGTGCTATACAAGTGCTGCCGCCTCCTCCTCCGTCAATTGTCTCTTCTCAACTATACTGGACTGGATGCTATACAAGTGGTGCCGCCTCCTGCTTCTCCGTCAATTGTCTCTTCTCAACTATACTGGCCTGGATGCTATACAAGTGCTGCCGCCTCCTCCGTCAATTGTCTCTTCTCAACTATACTGGCCTGGGTGCTATACAAGTGCTGCCGCCTCCTCCTCTGTCAATTGTCTCTTCTCAACTATACTGGCCTGGGTGCTATACAAGTGCTGGAGTACGCCTGTCTGTCTTCTGACCTGTGATGTCACTGAGACCGCATCGACTTCAACGCAGCCTATTCTTGGGCTGGTGCCACGATCTACTGTGTGTTTTTGGTGCTCTGGCATGACATGGACTGCTCCAGCGGACATCTTCAATGCTGTCAAATGTTGTCGACCTGGCTGTCGACGACTATTTTTGCACTTTGATTTTTTCCACTTTTTTCATTGTAATAGCAACTGCAACTAAACGAAACTATACCCTATCAAACTCCCACTATTGTAGCTGCAATTATTCAGCCGTTATAGCAAGGTTTGTTTTAGGTTCGGTTCGTACAAATCCGAATTTCACGAAAGTTCGCCGAACCGAACTTTTCAAAAGTTCGCTCATCCCTAACTGGAACCTAAATAACACCTAACACAATCTATACATCCCAGATACGCAACTTGCTGCTACCACCTGTTGTTACAGTCAATAAGATGCCACTCCGTCAGTATGTAAAAGCACGCACTGTTCTCAGCCATCAAACATGTTAAACATTCTGTAAATGGCTATGGTTTCTTAGAACATACAAGAGCTAAACATTAAAGGGGTTTTGTGGTTTGTACCAACATCCTTTAAAATATTTGTTTGTGAAGGTAGCTGTAATTTTTCAATGAATTTCTTTTACCTGTTTTGTTCGTATTTTCCATGGTACTGGAGCTGTGGCAGAGAAAGGAGAAGTGCATCATTGGTTTGGTTGGATTCAGCAACAGGAACAGGAAGTGCTACATACATGATGTAAGCAAACCAGTTATTTGTTAACATGGTGAAAATGGGTCAGGAGAGTCCAAACTGAGAGGAAAACAATGAGGAATGTCTACATGATGTAAGTACATAAGCATATTTGTTAAAAACCATAGCAACCCCGGAAAACCCTTTTAAAGTTTCAAACTTTAAAGTGGTGGTCTGGCCTAGGAGGCAATTGAAACCCCGCCAGTAATGTGTGCCCAAATTATTTAAAAAAAAATAAAAATTCACCTTTCCACAGTGCTGCTGCTCCCTTCTTAGCTGATTTGGGTCAATGCTGGACTGAAAGTGTCTTAGTCCCTCATTAGCAGCAATTTAGTGGCAGTACAATAGCTGTCATTAAAAGCTATGGTTACCATTCAGGGAATTTTTTACTAAGATTGCATTTCACTCATTTTGGGCTAAAAATTGGTCTTTATTAAAACTATTCAAAATATTCACAAAGGGTTAAGGGTGCATCTAGTTGTGTGAATTGTACTTTCACTTTGGGTTGGTCATTGAATAAAACTTTTCTCAAAAAGTCATAAACACTTATTTAAGACACATTGAGCTATAATGAGTGTTTAGGAAGTCAGAGATCAGATATAAGGATCAGTCAGCGCCTCAAAATTTTGAATAACGAAGAATTGGAAAAATGATTTTTAGCGCAAAATGAGTACAGTGCAAAAATACAAATTGATTCTCTCATTCTTAGCTTAAGGGCCCATTAAGACGGCTGTATTATTGCAATAATGTGGACCCGCAATACTACGACTGCTGCCCGGCGTGTGTTCCGCAGAGCTCTGCGGAACACACGGCCGGGCGCCCCCATTCAAAATGCATATACTTGTCCGGACAAGTATAAGACATGTTTTATCTCTTTATGCGGAATAGATACGGCCCCATTCATACGGTCGTGTGAATGGGGCCTAAGTGTGAGGATAGTCTCCTGGACATGACCTGATACCTCTGCAAACCAGTGTACTTTTAAAAAAAAAGTGTTGTACCACAAAATTTATCATGTGTTCTATACAGGAAGCATGTGTTATTTCTCTGAAATGCAGCGTGGCCACAATGTTCCAGCCATTGTTCGGTTGGAGTTGGGGAGATAGACAGTGTATGTTTGCTGCTTGATGCCCTTTAGCAACTGATCGGCTGTATGGTTACTGTTTCCTAAGCTGATTAAAAAAAGGCATTTGCAGCACAATGTATGCTATTGAGTTGCTGACATTAAGTCTGTGAACTGTAGAAACTGTAGCAAAAAAAGCTAGCTGCCTGTTCATACAGAAAAATATGATTTTCTTGCAGGTATGTAATGCAGAACTAGTTGCCAGCAAGCTATATAAAACACACAACTCTGAGTAACCAGTCCGCTACTCCCTCACTAGCTATATATGTTTTCCCTGGTCAAAGTCCCTAAAATATACTCAATTATAGCTCCCTATTTTCTCTCTATGTTCTGCCTATATTGTCTCTATCACACTAGACTAGTGGCTTGTGCTTGTAATAGCTTTTTGTCAGACACTGCTCCTAGGCATCCTTTCAGGTTGCAAGTTGAACACAAAATCGTGATTCCTCTTTCTGTGCAGACTCGCTGACTACTGCCCTCTGATTCTCTGATCAGGATGTCTTTCAGCCTCTGAGCCAATCTGGGCAAGCCCTTACCCCCACTTCTTCCCAGTGTTATGTGATCCTCCATCCTCTTCCTTCCTCGTGGTTTTCTCCACCGATATTCACATGAAAATGGCATTGGGCACCAGGGGCGTACATAGAAGTCACTGGGACCCATAGCAAGAATCTAAATTGGGCCACCATGTCCCATTCATAGCCCCTCCCACTACCCATTTCTGACCAGTACTTTACTGATATGTGAGGTATGAGGTATAAATTACAGCTCATACCTCACATATCAGTACATTCCTGTATATTCTATATATCTGTACATACTGCATCTATAATACCGTGTACCTCACATTTTATTTTACTGCTGGATATACTATAGACCTGTACACACTGCATCTATTATACTTCGTACCTCACATATCAGTACACTGCTAGGTATACTACATACCCGTGTCCACTGCAATATATAATGTATATAGAGCTGTGTAGTGATGTGAGGAGTACAAGGTATAATAGATGCAATGTGTACAGATATATGAGATCAGTTATATATTATTGTCACTGTGTGAGGGACTACATATGTACTATATATGTGTGTGTCTGCAGTACTATATATATGAGTGAGATATGAGTAAAAATAGGGAATTTTGGCAAATGAAGAGAAAGGAGGCAGACCTCCTCTTACCACTCCATTCTAGTCTCAGTGGAGAGTTCATCTGCTATGCTGTCGGGATTTGAAGGACCTATGATGATGCTCTGTTGTGCAGTTAACTTGGGATGATGATGATGTCATCACAGGTCCTGACAGTTGCTTTTATCTAACCAGGCCCCATAGCAGCTGTGGTGTCTGCCTCTATTGGAAGTATGCCACTGTTGGGCACCATTTTTATACAATTCATCAGAAACTAATCACCAAAAGTTCGTATTCGTAAGGTGACAAATTTTCTGTGATTTTTTTTTTTTACTGCCATTTCAGGAAAAATAGATTTGTTACCACGAGCGCAAGGAAATTCAGCTTGGTGGCAAATTAAATTTTTTTCTGAAATTCGGATCAAAATCAATTTGTTTTGCTATTATTTGCTCAACACTACTATTGACAACATATGCCACTGCATGCCTATACAGTGGGATATGTCACAGATTTTTGTGGATGATATGCAAGTCAGTATGAACAGGTCCTAAGTATTAAGATGTTACGTGAAAGCAATACTAATGTTATTACCCTTATATCACTCACATATCTGTATAATACGGTATATTAAATACAATTCTAGAAAATACAAAGAATTAGGGTTGTCACAATACCAACATTTTGATTCGATTTCGATACCAAGAAAAAGTATTGCGATACTCGATACTATTCGATACCACGCCAAAAAAATAAAACACCCAAAAATCTGTGTGCTCCCATCAGACCTCAGATCAGCCCACTGTGCCCCATCAGACCTCAGATCAGCCCACTGTGCCCCATCAGACCTCAGATCAGCCCACTGTGCCCCCATCAGACCTCAGAGAAGCCCACTGTGCCCCCATCAGACCTCAGAACAGCCCAGTGTGTCCCCATCACACCTCAGATCAGCCCACTGTGCCCCCATCAGACCTCAGAGCAGCCCACTGTGCCCCCTTAGACCTCAGATCAGCCCACTATGCCCCCATCAGACTTAAGAGCAGCCCACTGTGCCCCCATCAGACCTCAGAGCAGTCCACTGTGCCCCCATCAGACCTCAGAGCAGCCCACTGTGCCCCCATCAGACCTCAGAGCAGCCCACTGTGCCCCCATCAGACCTCAGAGCAGCCCACTGTGCCCCCATCAGACCTCAGAGCAGCCCACTGTGCCCCCATCAGACCTCAGATCAGCCCACTGTGCCCCATCAGACCTCACATCAGCCCACTGTGCCCCCATCAGACCTCACATCAGCCCACTGTGCCCCCATCAGACCTCACATCAGCCCACTGTGCCCCCATTAGACCTCAGATAAGCCCACTGTGCCCCCATTAGACCTCAGATAAGCCCACTGTGCCCCCATCAGACCTCAGATAAGCCCACTGTGCCCCATTAGACCTCAGATAAACCCATTGTGCCCCATTAGACCTCAGATCAGCCCACTCTGCCCCCATTAGAATTAAATAAAAAAGTCTCTTACCTCTCCTGCGCCGCGGCTCCGCTCCGGGTCCGGCGCTCCTGTGTCTTCTCCTCCCGGCGCTGCACTGTCACCTGACTGCGTGCAGCGTCAGGTCAGAGTGCGCACACTACGTCCTGACGCTGTACTTGGTCAGGACAGTGCAGTGCGGGCAGAGAAGACAGAGGAGCGCCATACCCGGAGCGGAGCCGCGGCGCAGGAGAGGTAAGAGACATTTTCATTTTATCTGCCAAAAGTATCGCAAAAGAGCAAATCCCGGTACCGAATCAATACTGGTATAAGAGTATCGATTCAGTATCGAAATATCAATACCCGCGACAACCCTACAAAGAATGATGAAATTTGAAAGCACTGAATTGGTTCATAACTTGCTGTACCTCGGAAAGTTTATAGAATGAAAAGTGTAGGAACATTTAGCAAATATTGTTCTAAAGATCATTATCATGAACATTGTGTTCCTTCCCATATGAAATGCTTGCCACATGAATAATCAGTCCTTTTCTGGAATGTTCCTATGAGTATACTTTTATATGGGATGGTTAAGAAAACTGCTGCAGCTACAGTATTTTATCACATCAGGCCCATCATCTGGAAGACTTGTGTGGGTGGGAATCTGCACATACAGCTAAGATTCTATCAGCAAAGTACAGGACTGTTCCCTTTATCTAACCCAGAAATATACCTTTATGTTTTGTATAAATGGAATTATCTTACTAAAAAATACAAATAATATAGTGCTCTAAAATCTGTGAATGTTTGCATGTAACAACAGTAACTTAAAGAAAAAAGCAAAACTATTTCATCTTCATTAATCAATTCTCCTTTAATTATTTTTATTTTTTTAAATATGTATTTTTAATGGTTGAGGGTCCTAGTAACAGTCCATGTGACGACAATGTTCAAAGGGAATCTGTCATGACAATCTTGGACTGTAACTAGTATTGCAGAAAAGGAGTCTAATTCACTTTTTTCATCTTCCTACTGTCTCCCATAACCCTGCTGTCAGGGTTTTAAAGTTGGAATGAAATGCACTGTCGGGCAGTCCTCACTGTGTTTTCAGAGCAACTTTGAGTGCTGAGAGCCGGGGAATGGGAGGTAGTAACATAGTAACATAGTTTGTAAGGCTGAAAAAAGACATCTGTCCATCCAGTTCAGCCTGTTTTCCTACAAGTTGATCCAGAGGAAGGCAAAAAAAAACCCCTGTGAGGTAGAAGCCAATTTTCCTCACTTTAGGGGGAAAAATTCCTTCCCGACTCCAATCAGGCAATCAGAATAACTCCCTGGATCAACGACCCCTCTCTAGTAACTATAACCTGTAATACCCCCCAGAAATACATCCAGGCCCTTCTTGAACTCTTTTAGTGAACTTACCATCACCACCTCCTCAGGCAGAGAGTTCCACAGTCTCACTGCTCTTACCGTAAAGAATCCTCTTCTATGTTTATGTACAAACCTTCTTTCCTCCAGACGCAGCGGATGTCCCCTCGTCACAGTCACAGTCCTGGGGATAAATAGATCATGGGAGAGATCTCTGTACTGACCTCTGATATATTTATACATAGTTATTAGATCCCCCCTCAGTCGTCTTTTTTCTAAAGTGAATAACCCTAATTTTGATTATCTTTCTGGGTACTGTAGTCCACCCATTCCAGTTATTACTTTAGTTGCCCTCCTCTGAACCCTCTCCAGCTCTGCTATGTCTGCCTTGTTCACAGGAGCCCAGAACTGTACACAGTACTCCATGTGTGGTCTGACTAGTGATTTGTAAAGTGGCAGGACTATGTTCTCATCATGGGCATCTATGCCCCTTTTGATGCAACCCATTATCTTATTGGCCTTGGCAGCAGCTGTCTGGCACTGGCTTCTACAGCTTAGTTTGCTGTTCACTAAAATTCCTAGGTCCTTTTCCATGTCAGAGTTACCCAGTGCTTTACCATTTAGTATATACTGGTGACTTGCATTATTCCTTCCCATATGCATAACCTTACATTTGTCAGTGTTAAACCTCATCTGCCACTTTTCTGACCAAGCCTCCAGTCTATCCAGATCCTGCTGTAGCAGTGCACTGTCCTCCTCTGTGTTAATTACTTTACACAGTTTAGTGTCATCTGCAAAAATTGATATTTTACTATGCAAACCTTCTACAATATCATTAATAAATATATTGAAGAGAATAGGACCCAATACAGACCCCTGTGGTACCCCACTAGTGACAGTGACCCAATCTGAGTATCTACCGTTAATAACCACCCTCTGTTTTCTATCACTGAGCCAGTTACTTACCCACATACAGACATTTTCTCCCAGGCCAAGCATTCTCATTTTATATACTAACCTTTTATGTGGTACCGTGTCAAACGCTTTGGAGAAGTCCAAATATACGACATCCATTGAGTATAGAAACATAAAAAATGGTAATCTGGGCTTTATGCGCAGTACTACTTATGTTTTATTGCAGATAATAGACCAAAATCGTGGTGATAGATTCCCTTTAAATAGAGTCTATCACCAGGAAATTCATTAAAGGCTTTGTACACCTTTGAAGGCAATTGTTTGGCTAAAATCATATTTTTAATTGACCTTTATTAAAAAATATTGAGCTATTCTGTCACAAAGTGTTAACTGTTTTTAAAACTGTGTGACTGGTACTTTCACTTTGATGGTCATCTAGCAACTATTATCTTTAAAAAACTATGAAGTCATAAACACTTATTTAAGCCACATTCTTATCAGTAAGATAAGAACTGAGCTTTAATGAATGTTTATAAGATCAGAGAGCAGAGATAGGGAGCCTGTCAGCTCTCCAGATGACAGAAAAGACAGAAAATTTACAGGCTGCTGATACAGCATCTCAGCTCTGTACACAAAAAAGGATTCCATATTTTTAAGACCAATTGTAGAAATTATTTTTAGCTCAAAATAAGTACAATTCAATAATAAAAAGAAAAATGTCCCCCTCCCAAAGCTGTACATAGCCTTTAAATCACACACAAAGGCTTGTAGGGCTAAATCAGCTGACTGTATTGATATCTTTCATTTAGTGATTTATTGATTTCATTCTGGGGAAAAAGTATGTTTAATCCATATTCAAATGAGCAGTTCAGAGCATAGAGGGAGAGCTTGAACCGTTCTGTGCATCCTTGTTAATTCTGCTTCCTCCGTCATCTCCTTTCTGTCCTCCTTCATTGATAGGGCCTGGCAAGATTACTATACAGAACCTAGCCTCATCAATCACAAGGTATCTAATTGGTTGGGTGTCCCACATAAATATAAATGCATGCTGCTGCTCCATTCAGTCGACACAACTTTCTTTTCCATTCAGCATAACGGGAACCAGACAGATCCGTTAAGTTTGCCCATAGACTTCTATTATGACGGATCAAAATGGAATGCCTCTAAAGGTTTCCAATTTGAATTCAGTCTAACAAATTCTGTTATTTTCCTTTATATCCATGCTTTAACATAATTCATAACATTGATGTGAACCCGCCCTTATGCATAGGATTGCATAGGATCCTTTTCTTTACAGGGTCCTGTTCTCTTTTCTTCTTTCTCTTCTTCTGATGGATCAAAAGAATGGAAAGCTAAACAATGTGAACTCAGTCTTATCTGAAATCTTATACTCTATAGGGCAGCGGTGGTGAACCTATGCCACGGGTGCCAGAGGCGGCACTCAGAGCCCTCTCTGTGGGCACCCGCACCCTGGAAAAAGTCTATGGTTTACCAATATGCCTTAGATTTTTCCTGCCATTCATCAGCACAGGGCAGACTATGAACAGCATAGGCAGCACACTGAATGTAGGCAGGATATTATAGCAAAATGATAAAGTACATGGAAGATATACTAAATTGGACTATAGTATTCAGGTTAAATTGCCGTGTTGGCACTTTGCGATAAATAAGTGGGTTTTGGGTTGCAGTTTGGGCACTCGGTTTCTAAAAGGTTCACCATCACTGCTATAGGGCATCAGTTAAAAACTTGACACACCCCCTTTAAAGAAGAACTCCCGAAATTTTATTCCATGTCCTGCTAGAAATGTACATGATGTAATCTGTAGTGAATGTCATTTTCTTACCAGTGTCTGAATTTTTTACTTATATCATCCTGAAGTTTCTTATCTGTGTCATGTGACCAGCAATTAGACTCACCAACTCACACATAGAGTTATGTGTGGACAGGAAGTCTGTATTCCTATGAGACTGAAAGTGAGGCTCCCATAGGAATGAATAGAGCAGTTACTGGCTTTCTGTCCTGGGTCAGTTGGAGGTCAGGGAGTTGGTCACATGACCCAGCTACAATAAGAAGAGAGGTTTTTACTCACAGAAACAGTCACTGATAAGAAAATGACAATCACTACAGATTATATCATGCACCTTTCTAACAGGTGAGAGAATAACATTTTTTGCAGGAGTTCTTCTTTAAGTGTCATTAGAGTGAGAATTATATCATTTTAACTACAAAATACAGTGGGAGAGATGGTGTAAAGAATAACTGGTTTAGTTGCCCATAGCAACCAATCAGATTCCATCTTTCATTCCAACGGAGCTGTGAAAAATGAAAGTTGGAATCTGATTGGTTGCTATGGGCAACTAAGCCAGTTCTACTTTAAACCAGTTTGATAAATCTCCCCCAATGTTTTTTTTTTCACTACATTGCATTTGTATGTGACTGATCTTAATAGGTAAAATAAATAAATAAATAAATTGACTAATGTCAGTTTGTATTAGTTTGTATTAGCATAAACTTAAAGATGACACATTGTATCACTTTGTATTTTAAGCAAAGATTTTTTTTCTTTCAACTTTTACATTTACAAAATAACAAAAAAAGAAAAGGGCAAAAAACAAAAGTTTGGGCACCCTGCATGGTTAATACCTAGTAACACTCCCTCTGGCATTACAGCTTGTAAATGATTTTTGTAGCAAGCCAATAGTCTTTCAATTCTTGTTTGAGGAATTTTAATCCATTCCTCCTCCAGTTCTGTGAGACTACTGGGCTGTCTTGCATGCACTGCTTTTTTGCGTTTTTTTTCTTTTTGAGGTAGTTTGTTGTGAATTGTGAGGTGTGTTTAGGATCATTATCCATTTGTAGAAGCCATACTATTTTCAAATTCAGCTTTTTTTATGGTTGGTATTATATTTGCTTTCAGAATTTCCAGGAATTTGATTGAATCCATTATTCTCCCTACCCTTGAAATGTTTCTTGTGCTATTGGCTACAACAAAACCCCAAAGCATGATTGATCCTCTTGAGGTTTTCCCATCTTTTGAGAACAACTTTTTTGTCTTCATCTTTTCAGTTAGCCATTAAAAGGAATCAACCACTAAGAAATCTCAATCTTTTTTCTTTTTTTTTTAGTAAATCTCTTTTTATTGAACATTTTTTAAAATAATATAACAATAGTATTCATCTGTTTGTGCATCAGACATAGTACAGTAATGGAAAACTTTTTGTACAAGTTCAAAATGATACACGTAGTATTCTGGTATATGTAGAAGTGAGGGAAAAGGGAGGGTAGGGAGGCCGGGATTGTGAGGAGGTGGGGGGAGTGTTTTAAAGTGGGCGGCTGTGTGAAAGCCGCCCAGAGGGTTAGAAAAGTAAGGGACATCGGAATAATCACAATAATAAACCAGTTTCAGTTTCATGGATGGTCTCATGTAGTGCACTCCAAAAACGACCAAGCAATTGAAAATAGACTTAGTCAGCAGGGGAAAGTCCAAAGAAAAGAAAAATGTATAGATAAGTATATCCAAGGCTATTACACACTCCATGTTTAGCTAAACCCCTATGCCAGTCGTACAATGAGTTCAAACTAAATCTCAATCTTTTTTCATCTTGGTCTTGACCTCCACTGTTCCTGTTAACTGCCATTTCTTAATTACATTTTGGACTGAGGAAATGGAAACCTGAACATGATTTGCCATCTTCTTATAGCGTTCGCTTGCTTTGTGGGCCTCAACCATGTTCATTTTCAGAGTGCTAGGCAGCTGCTCAGAAGAACTCATGGCTGCTATTTTATGGGACAAGGTTAGAGGAGTCTGGGTATTTATAAAACTTTTAAATTTGCATCACCTGTCATTTCCTAATGATGATTATCAACAAACTTTACACCTAACAGGCTATTTAAGGTTTGAGACCTTGGTGAATCTGTGCTCTCAGTTCTCCTTGGGTTCCCATACTTTTGCACGGTACCAATTTTTTTCACTCTAAAATTGTACAAAATGAAAAAATACACCGATATTGGTTAAAATGTTGAAAAGTGTGTATCTTTAACTTTATTCCTGTTGGAGATCATTTCATCTTCAACCTGCTTAAAGGCTATTTGGGGGCATTTTTTATTATTGCATTGTACTCATTTTGAGCTAAAAATATTTTTTTTTAATTGGACTTTATTAAAATGTTGAGCCCTTTTCCCTGCACAGCTTTGAGTTTATCTAGGAGCATGATCTGAATTCGCACTTTGTTCCATCAGGCAGCTCACCTGATGGGCTCCGTATCTCTGATCTCTGGCTTTATAAACAATCACTATAGCTCAAGAATGTGGTTTAAATAAGTGTTTATGACCTTTTACTAAGGGTTATTAGATGACCGCACAAGGTAAAAATGAAATTATCATTCACAAAGCTAGACAAACAGTTTGTGACAGAAAAGTTCAATATTTTTAAATAAATTATTTAAATTATTACATTTAAATTATTTTAGACCAAAATAAGTAAAATGCAATCATACAAAAGGCATACATAGCTTTTAAGTGTTCACAGTAATTTAGACCAGGAGTGCCTAAACTTTTGCATGGCACTGTATATAAAAAAGACAAGATTATAAAAAAACACATACTCTGCCATTACTATCTGATCCATAGTGGTTAAAAGCCAGGATCGCTGCTGATTACCAGTTTTAAGGGGCCTCAACACTTGAGTTGCAATACCCTTTATAGCCACAACTGTGCCAGTTTAAACGATGAATGATGATTACTGGTAAACCCCTCCATAAAACTCTCACTCCTTTCATAACTTGGTAGATATTTAGAAGTAGTGATGGTAAATAAAGTGAAGCTTAGTGGAAAGTGGAATCTTTATGCATTCACTTGTCTCTATTTTAGACACTTTGCTGAGTTAATCTATAGAATTGTAAATCTTATGTTCCTTTTACCAAACAGTGTGGAAAACATGCTATATATCCCATGGGTATTTTCAGTGATAAGCTCTATAGCTTCAAATGCACAAATCTGTTAAATGTATTCTGCACAGTAGGAACTTTGACATACTTTAAAAAAGTTTTGACAGCTTGTCTTGTATGAAGAGGGTTAAATTCCTGTTATTGTATATGTAGCAATGGCTCCCACGGAGCTTTGGCTTCAAGCCGTTTCTTCTAATAACTGTGGCCAAAAGGCTGCTGTCCCTTTTTACATTTTGTCTATGACATACCATACATCACTTTGTTACTGTCAAAGAATATATCTCACACTTCATTGACAAAAAGCTTGACCTTGGACCTCTTTCCTGGATGCTGAATACAACATTGTTTATGGTGGTTTGTACGGATGAGATGCCGGCCTTAATGTTCCAGAAACGCTGTCGGTCCCATAATGGGATCATTCAGTTAAAATAGACAAATATTTGGGCTCATTAGGAAATTAATTATGTGGAATGCCTGGCAAAAATCTACCTGTCTAAAAGAATCACACATTATAGAATATAACATCAATGAGGGACACTTCATTGAGTCTCGAGTATTTGCCTGTACAATGATAGTTCCTCTTTAAAATCAGATAATTTTACAGAAAAGAAGACTTTGGTTTTCTCATCTTAAATAGAAAACAAACAAAAAAACTTAAACAAAATTACTGGTAAAATGATTGAATTTATGGTTAAAGCGCACCTAACCTTTCAACCAACTTTGCATTAAAGGGCATCTGTCAGCAGATTTGATACTGGCTGACCTGTTACATGTGCACTTGGCAGCTGAAGGCATCTGTGTTGGTCCTATGTTTAAAAATATAGAAAAATAATGTATAATAATGTATTAATATATGCAAATGAGCCTCTAGGAGCAACAGAGGTATTCTCTTTACACCTATAAGCTCTGCTCTTTGCAATTGCCATGTCCTGTGCACCGCCAGGGCCAGGCGGTGTAAATGTCATTACGCCTGCCTTGTTCTATCAATCAAAATGAAGAGGGCATGGCTGTTGCAGAGAAAGAGTAAACCCACTAGGAGTAACAGCCCCTCTTTTTTCTCAGCAATACGGGCACATATGAACATGGGACCAACACAGATGCCTTCAGTCGCCAAGCACACACACTAGCAGCTCTGCTAGTTTCATAGGTACAAATGTACTGACAGACACCCTTTAATCAAAAGTATAGTGGGTGTGCGTGAAAAATAACATTATTTCTGACCATTACAGTATATGACTTGGGCCTGGAATTTTGGCCTGTTTTATCCTGTGTATGCCAGATCTTTAGTTTGCATTTCCCCCAGATCTGGTCATAGGAGACTAGCTCCCATCCACTTAATACAGAAAGTAGAGGAGAATCTGCTCCCTAACTTCTTAGTCAGAAGCAGTCCCATGAGCACGGAGGAGATTAGAAAGAAGTTATTACCTTGTGCAGGTATATAAACTTCATTTTTGCTGCAGCAGTCTCTTTGCCTGTGTGTGTTCTGTCTCATCCAGCTCTTGCTCACTGCTCCCCCTTCCCTCTCCATAAACTTCTATTGATATGTGACATCCGTCTTGGATGTCTTCAAGTCAAATTTCACAGTGTAAAGCATTTAGCAATGGTGGAGGGAGACAGAGGAGAGGTAAACATTAGATAACAGGAGAACTAGACATTTCTCTCTGACAAACATATTACAAAATTTCTTACAGTCACTTGTACTGCTGATTTATGCAAGTTGTATGAAAACTTTTTACTATATTAATAAACATTTAAAATAGTATTAATATAGTAAAAATGCACTGATTATACCTTATAAAATAATACTACGACATTCAGAAAGCATTTTAAATAAGTGTTTTGTGTGTTTTAGATCCCCATTAATCACAAAGAGTCAAACATTTTTCAGATCTTACTCTACGTATATGGCGGCACTTCACCTCACCAGTGAAGAATACACAAATCTTAAAGGCATTCTGACACCCCAATGATCAGTTTTAGAGTAAGTATAGCATCATGTACGGTAGATGCCCTAAACCTAGGCCTAGCCATATCTTTCTTCTAAAATTCTAATCCTCAAGTTCAGAAAAATGATTCTTTATATTTTTAGGCAAATAATGGTTTTGGTACATCATGGATGAGACAGCTCCAGTCAATGAACCTGGTTTCCCCTGCGACATTACAAAAAAAACCTATGGTGCTTACTCTAAAGAGAGTCTGTGACTTCCAAAATCCATTTCAAAGTAGGCATACCACCGTGTAGTGTAGATGCCCTGAAACATAAACATACCTTTCTTGTGAAAATCTCATCCTTTAATACTAAGAAATGCTTGTTTCTATTTTTATGCAAATAAGATTTTTGGTGCATTGTGGGTGGGCCAATCCATTTTGTGCACTTGGCTTCCCTTGCTTCATTGCTACCAGCTCTGAAATCCCAGAGTTTGTGAATCAAACAAGAGAGGGAGGCATGGGACACTCCTGATGCACCAAAAACTGTATTTGCATAAAAATAGCATTTCTTGGGATTAAAAGACTGGATGTTCACAAGAAAGGCGTGGTTATTTTTAAGGGTACTACTCTACATGGTGACATGCATACTTTGAAATGGATTTTGACAGTAAAAGACTACCTTTAACTACATTTGCAGTGACCAAGCAGATCACTGTTAGTCCTCTCTCACATGAGTGTGACGATTTATCTCCAGATGCGTTCAGGAAAAAAAGTATGTTTTGGCCTGAGATTTTGGACATTATTGTATGCTATTGCGTTCAGTGTTTACGTTTTTTCCGCGCAGATGGCATGCAGATGGCATGCGTTTTTAACACGCGTGAAAAAAACGCAAACATCCTCTGTAATCACCTGTTGCCTTTGAACACATATAAATACCCCAAGAATGCTGTTTGGTTTGGGCAAGCTCCATTTTGTGGGGAGATCATATAGTTTGTGGAGTTTGGTGGATTTTTCCTTTGCAGGATGTCCAGTTCCCCTTTAACAAATACTGACCATGTTCTTTTACATTGGCTGCTCTTTCGTTGCTTTGGTGAACGGCCTGAAATGGTAGAGGATGAACCGCGGAGGAAGAGAATGTGGGTGCATCCTATTATTTCACAGCGGCCTAGCCAAGGTCAATTTGTTAGTTTGTATGGTGACCTACGTCAGCACTCTGCCAAGTTTTATAATGACTGAAATGAAAATGAATGGGTCTGGATTCAGTGCGGGTGCTATGCGTTCATGGCACACATCGCACCCGCGCGGAAAACTCGTTTATGTGAAAGGGGCCTTAAAGAGTTATTGTTATTTAAAGAGATATTGTGATTTGTTGCATAAGCACTCTTATGGTAACATGTAACTTGTGTATTATGTATTCCTAATGTTCACCTATGGGCAGCAATTAGTTAATACTGGTGGTGTTAGTCCAGTTGCCTGGGAATGGGCTGTCCCACCCCCTGGTTAGTGAGTCTTTGATGAGCAGGCCTAGCGGAAGCACCTCACAGCTTGGCCTAGTCCAGGGAACCTTCATGCCTGAGACTGAAACCTTTCAAAGAAACAACTGAACTGAAAGACTATCTCTGAGCTGGGGTCCTAGGTTTGAATCCGACCAAGGACAGCATCTGCATGGAGTTTGTATGTTCTCCCTGTGTTTGCGGGGGTTTCCTCCCACACTCCAAAGACATACTGATAGGGACCTTAGATTGTGAGTCCCATTGGGGGCAGTTGGATGCTAATGTTTGTAAAGTGCTGCGGAATATAGTAGTGCTATATAAGTGAATAAAATAAATAAAAATAAATGGTTAAGAAGACTTTTTTGGTGTGGAAAGGGTATACTGCTTCAGCGCCCACCCACCTTTGAGATGGACTGACCATCCAAATCTGGGTTCTGCATTGAGCATTGCAGAAGGTGTTAACGAAAATGGAATTGCTGCGTGTGATTATTTGGGAAGACTGCAAAGTTGAGAGAGGATCAGGAAGGACAACCACCCTCATTGCTACTGCCTAGAAACAGCAATTGGGAGAAGCATACTCTATGACAAACCTCAGAACTGTGCCTATTTCAGTTATATGTACTGCAACTCCCATCATCTGTTCAGTATAGAGAGACTTTGTTTGTTGCAACCAAACAGGCCTGGTCATTGACTCCACTATCATCCACTGGTCCCCAACCTTTGCCTTCCCTCCTGCCTGACACTCATTTACCTAAAATCAACCCCAGCACCCCAGCCACCACTAAATAGAAAATCCGGGCTGTACTCGAGGGAAGAAAGCATGCACCCTCCCAGGGAGCACTGGGGAGAGGGTTTAGACACTATGTACTACAACCATCCTCATTGCTCTATTCTGAGGATCAGAGGATGCCAGCACATCAAGTATTATTTTGTATGATGTTTCCAGTGTTTCAATTAGATCACTTTTCTCGTGACTGTTGCTGGTCCCAGTGGTCAATACTTGCCAATTAATTAAATGCCTTTGTTAAGTTTGTCCCTTGAAATTAATATTACATAGCTATACAGGGCAATATATACTGTAGTTGGTGGAATTTATTTTCTGCCCTATGCTTAGAATGGATATTGTACTTCTACACACCCCTGCATACTCAATACATGTAAATGGTCATACTGATTGAGCCACCATTATCAGTATTATAGACAATGATGATAACATCTAAAAAAGGGATAATCCATAACCCTATTAATGTATTTCCCCAAATAAAACTGTGCATGTAAATATTCCAATTAATTATTATCATGGGGTCAGTCTAATTGGAGCATGTACAGTATTACGCTATATAAACCCAGTGTTAACAAAAAGAACAAATACAGAGCAGGGAACATTTGTGCCTGATGCCAAAATTATTGTTATATAATATGCTGTAAGCCTTCTTTTATTTTTGAAAGCCTTCCTTGTGTACACATTTTTACTTTCAGGATTGCTGCTTACTACGATGTGACGGTATTTGATTTATTTTTAGCTCAGCTTGTTATCCCAGATTTATCACATGAGAGACTAAGGAAACATTTTCACTGAACTTGTTATTACTAGATGTGTCTTGTTTTACTACATTATCTTACAGTGAGAGCTGTAATATTCAAGCAGATGGTGCAGAACTGCAAACAATCTGGAATACAGTATTTTGCAGTAAGGATGGAAAATGGGAAAATCAATAATGTGTAGACTGTGATTTAAAGGAATAATTGTATGTTTTTGCATGATATTCCTTAATACTATTTCTGGTCTCAACGTGAATTTCATCTTTCTTTCAGTGATTGGAGGTCCCCTTCCTTTGTATATATTTCAGTCCACAAATAACAGATCTGCAAAACATGCATTCTGCATTTTTCTCATTTCCATAAATAGAAGGACTATTGTAACCACAATACTGGCAGCTATAGGACATGTTCTATAATTTGCAGAATGGTCACCTGGATTTGCAAAAAATAAAGATCCATGAACTCATCAGGAAGAAAAAGTGATTGGTCAATAGTTATATAGAAATACCAACTTCCAGTGGAAAGAAGGTCGGGCTATCTAACATAGTGGCATCTGACTTAGGGAATATCTGGCCAGGAAAAACTTGTACTATTTTGTTTCATTCATGTATAATGGAACCAAACAGAACCGTTCTGTGTCCCCATAGACATGCATTAGAACGGAGCAAAACGGAATGCCTCTTGAAGTCTTCCATTTTGCATTCCATCCTAGAATTCTGTTATATTCCATTATAACAGAGTTAAAACAGAATTCCCTCATACCCACCCTTACACTGTGACGTGTTGCCAGATTCAGTTTTAGCTCGGCTACATCTGTACTAGAGGAGCATTGCTTGGCCTATATGTCTCCTTACTCCTACCAGGGGCTCTCAATAAGGAGTAATAGTACCCCCAAGTCATGGAATTTCATAGATCCCCACTCAGGACCTACAGAGGATAGTCCCTAATTACAGGGGAGCTGTCTACGTTCTGGCTGTCAAATGTCTTGCCTGTTTCAAGAAATCTATAGGCCACACAACGACTGCATCAGAAGCAGCCAATTATCTTCCTTTCCAACCATGTGTCTAATGGTCTTGGGGCCATAAAATGACTTCTTGCCAGTTGGTTTCTAGGCTACTCTTCTTTCTGAAAGTAATTTGAGGTTATGGGTTACTTGGTCACCTTTTTCCTTCTGTTGTCAGATAAGAAGGCTAGTTATGTTCCTGCTACAGGCCCCCTGCTACTCCTCTCTCAGGTGTTCATCAGTACATCCTTTGTACCTAAACCTCAGATGTACATCGGCTGCCTGTTCCACAAATTCTTTCTCTTGTCAAGAAATTGCTTCTCAGATGGAGGTATTGCCCCTAGAAGACCCCAGCCTTAAGGGTGCATGGATGGTTGCTATTCAACCTTTAGAAGGAGTTCATAGATGTGCAATCATAGACAGATAGACAGCTGTAATCTGTCACACATTGCAAATTATCATAGTGTTGGATTCCTGGGTTTGTGCCTATGGTGACCTCTTTGAGCTATTTGGGAATATCTGTACTCCACCTCATTGATACATACATGGTATGAACTGAGAATTCACACAAATGTGTAACATTATATAACACTTCATATTAAAAATGCCAAATGTGTATCTTATGTGTAACTATGGGTCACCCAAATTGTATTTCAAAACTGTTCTCTTGCTATGAGCACTCTACGAGCTATTTAAGGATTGAAATCTTTACACATGCATTTGGAGACTTATAGGTTTGTTCTAACTGTGCAGTACACTTGGACTTCTCACTTTGTGAGCATTCCATACACTCAGAGCACACACTGAGTACATTGTAATCCATGATGCATGAGTAGAAACATGTAACCACTATTATGTAGTATTTAATACTATTGGAGATTTATTGATAGGTGGTGCATCCTTAGTTCTTGGTGAACAAATAAATCTACTTTATCTGTTATCATATCTGCATAAAATCCAAACCATTATGGCATTGTATAACTGGATAAAAAAACTTTCACCAAATAACTAAATCTTTGCGACTTGTAAAGATTTCCCTGTTAATATACTGTATCAAAGTAGGACATATGAACTTTCTAGAGGATAATCCTTTGCTCAGGTCATAGCAGTGCATTGATACAGCCATCCCCAGTAATCAGCTCAGAGTTCTGGAAGCAGTGGAAGACAGTGATGTCAAAAGTTTGAAGCCAGACTTAGGATTTGACATTGTAACTATGAGCAGAGATCACCTATGGCAGTCTGTTGATGCCTGCAAGGGGGACTTGCCTGGTACATGGATAGATAGGTAATTTGTTGGGTACCGGTGCATGTGTTAATATAACCAGGGTGGAGACATTGCTTAATGTGCCTCCCTTAAAGCTCCAGAATAGGTTGTGACATTACGAGTATTATGGGTTGAGCCGTGAAATTGGCCGGTGTGAGAGAAATTGATTTTAGTTGAACACAGTTTTACTCTGAGAGGGCATTCATTTAGCCTCCTAACCCTCTTCTTCTAGTAATCTGAATGTGAACTCACAAAGTGAAGTAAACAACTTGTTATTTTTCTTTTAACCTAACTATTAGGGATGAGCGAACCGAACCGTAACAAACCAGATTTGTTACGAACTTTCCCAAAAGTTCGGTTCGTCATCGAACCGAATTTTGAGAAAGTTCGTAACGAATATGGTTAAAATAACGGCGACTCAAAATATACGCATATTTGAGAATGTTCACTAATGTGTACACGCATTTTATGAATTCATACGCATTACCATACGCATTAGTGTACATTATTAAGTAGCGTATCTTTGACAACGCTAGACTGTATGTTTCTTACTTGAGTAGGAATGTTCGCAGATGCAGTGTATGCGTACGCTAATGCGTACATATTCAGTTAAGTAGCGTACCTTTGACAACGCTAGACTGTATGTTCGTTACTTGAGTAGGAATGTTCGCAGACGCAGTGTATGAGTACGCTAATGCGTACATATTCAGTTAAGTAGCGTACCTTTGACAACGCTAGACTGTATGTTCGTTACTTGAGTAGGAATGTTGGCAGACGCAGTGTATGCGTACGCTAATGCGTACATATTCATTTAGTTAAGTAGCGTACCTTTGACAACGCTAGACTGTATGTTCGTTATTTGTGCGGGAATGTTCGCATTAGCGTACGCATTAGTGTAAATTCTCAAATATGCGTATATTTTGCGTCGCCGTTGTTGAAGTCACTTGGATTTTTTCCACTTTTTTCATTGTAATAGCAACTGCAAGTAAACGAAACTATACCCTATCTGACTCCCATTATTGTAGCAGCAATTATTCAGCCATTATAGCAAGGTTCGTTTTAGGTTTCGTTCGTATAAATCCGAACTTCACGAAAGTTCGCCGAAGCGAACCGAACTTTTCAAAAGTTCGCTCATCACTACTAACTATGAAACTATAATTTATAGGAACAATAAATAAGTAAGGCTTAAACAGGAAGTACTTGCTTGAGCAAGCATGATATTATGACGCAGGAATTAGATGCATGGCAAAATTTCATAATATTTTACATTTACTCTTTAGATTTTAGCACATAGCTGTCTGAATTAACTTCTGTATCCTGTCTTTTCATTCCTGATTGGTTGCTTTAATAAATACTTGTGACTAAATTGATGACTAAAGGGGGGGGGGGTTGGTTAGAAACACGATGTACAACTAATAAAATTGACTCTATGGGCTTTGCCCGGCAGAGAATCCTTTAACCAGCAAAGTGTCTGGGTCTTTGATTATTAGGTTGACCGCATCCTCTGGCATATGGGCAAAACCAATTTGAATCCACAGACAAGCGAGGTGTAGTTCCCTAGTTTGGGACTTGACCTAAATTGCAGCGACACAGGTATCCCAAGACCATAGCTATAGTTAAGGGCCCATGCCAGAGGTGTACTGCTTCTGCTTTAAAGGGGCATTCCCATCTTGGACATTTATGGCATATCTACAGCTATGCCATAAATGTCCAATAGGCATGGGTTCTACATCTAGGACCAATTCCTAACCCCAGAATGAGGCACTGTCATGCTTGCGTGGGTCTCTCCATTCACTTCAATAGCTCTTCCAAAAATGGCCTCAGCTACAGAGTTGACCATCATCATTTTGACATCAGCTGCACCAGGATGGTCATTTTAACGTAATTTGTTGTTTTACTGTAATCTGTTTTTGTTGCATTAGCATGTTAAGCCAGGCAATATAAAGGTGGCCACATCTGTATCTTTGGAAGTGATATTAAAGTGAATGTAAAAAGAGGTGAGCACGGGATACAGCAGTGGTGCAACCGAGGTAAGTAAAAATCTACTTGTGATACTTTAAGCATTTTATTTAAAGTTGTTTCAGGTAACATGTTTCAGGGCTGAACCAATCCCTTCATCAGACCAATACAACAATGGATTAACTTAATATAATGACTTACTACTTGCCCATATAGAACAATTAATTAAAGGATAAGAATTACCACCTTGCAGAACTATCCAGAGGCAAATATTTCCCATGTCTAATGACAGATGCTACCCTGCCAATGGTCTCTGATATGGTGTCTACAGTTTATGTGCAGTAGGGAGGGTTTAAAAACCCTTTTTCTACGGAAAAAATAGGCGTGTTTTGAATGGGCAGATAGGAAAACGAATCCGAAAATATGATTACAGTCCAGAATTCTTATAATAACAGATTAGTAGCAGTTACTGTGAACTGTAAAACAGGATTATGACAATCTCAATAATTTGCAAAAGATCTCAGAGGCATATATGTTTTATTACAAACACTGGTCAAAAATCTGCCACTCTTAAACACTGCCCATGATGCTTTACATAAGGATACTTTCATATATACATGTTTTGAGATTTGGCAAAGGATCTCAAAACCGGAGCAAAATGCTTCACTTCGATTTAATACATTGTTTCAAAATGTGAATTTAAAAGATTTGAGAATGCATAAGCTTATGCAGGCTAAGTGAATACATATATTTACTAAGTGTGATTAAATATAACATAAAACAGGTAAATCACATACAGAATAGTACAAAGTAAATAATCATTACTAGCCTAAATGCAAGATGTGGGGGACTCCAAGTAGGTCATGCTGGGTGTACAAGAAATAGGGCAAATCAATACTTACATCCTACCTATTATAAAGTCTTCAATGGACTGTCAAAGAATGTATGTGTGTAACAGAGTTTAAACCTATTACCCCCACCTCCAGTTGCATGTCTCTAAGATCACTCAGAATGTGATCTTATCAACACAATGGGGGATGGGTACTAATTATCTCTAACCCACTTCATTACAAGGCACATCATTACACACAAAGGTAATATAAAAGAGACAGAATAAAAGAGAACATAATTAATGGGGAAAGAACCGATCAGTACTTTAAAAATCATACGTTATTATGTGATACATAGAAATCATACGTTATTATGTGGTGTTTTGCGAACATTCGCGCACTAATAACGAACATTCCATTTTGTAAAGGTACGCAACTTCTTTGAACACGTACGCATGAGCGTACAAATTGTGCATGAATCCTCAGCGTACTATTGTCTAGCGATTGCGTAATACGCAGGCACGCAAGACGCTAGGCCGCGGCGTGCACTCCTCAGAGGCAGAGCGAAGTTTGGAAAATGGCATCCAGGCGACCATCAGCATTTAGCTCTGGAGAGCTGAAATACATGATCCGGCTGATGGACCGCGAGGATTACGACGGCACTCACCGCCACCCGAACCAGCATAAAAAGGAGGTGATCCAGCAGGTGATCCGAGGCTTGTACCATCGTTTCTACACTGTGCGGACCCCAGGCCAGATCCAGCGGAAATGGTCCGATCTGAGATTTAAGTGCCCAGAGCGGCTTACTGAGATCCATGCACCGATATGGCAGGGTGAGTAAAATATTTGAAAAGTAAAAACATGTTAAAAAATTAGTGTACTGTATTATATATATATAACAGTGAGTGCTAATAATGAAAACCGTATAGAAGGACAACGTGGGCGTGCGTAGTGCGCTGCGGCAATTTTCTTCCATGCTAGGCCACGCCTCTAACTCCACCAAAACAAGTGAAGGTATTCTCAGATACGTGTTTCTTCCCAGTAATTTGCCTTAGGCTACTTTCACATAAGTGGTGGTGATCCTGCAGGCTGTTCTGCAGTATTTGTCCTGCCAATTCCCGGCGTTCTTGCCAAATAGCGGCCGGATCAGCACCGTCCCCTATTATTGTTAATGGGGCTGGCCGTTCTCCCGTTTGTGTCAGGCAAATGCGCTAGTGTGAAAGTAAAGTACCCTTAGATATATGCCCCTTCATAGTTAGTGCTTCCTCCTCCTTCACACAGACGTGGTCATGCTGCAGCTAATGTGAGTGGGCGATATCAAAAGTATTCCCACCGTGTTAAGGATATTTAGAAATTTATTGCGATAACGATATCTATTGCGATAAATACCTATTTAGAAGAAGAAAATGGATATGGCCCTCCTCTCACCCATAATATCTTCATAGTAGTATACAGTGTTAGTATTAAAAAGAGTCATCATAACAATTGTGTACGGATTTATGTTGCAGAGCACCGTCAACGACGGCGTCACCACGGTCGGCGTCACTACGGTCACCGTCACCGCTGAGTCAGGATGGCCCCTACAGTACCCGCAGCTTCTAGTAAGTGTAAACATATTTAATTTATTTTTAATCCAAGCTACGTGGGAGTGCAGCTGCAGTGATATAAGAGCACTAGTGGTTAGGAATGGGATCCAGCCCCTAACTATTCCCATATATGAACATCAGAAGTTACAACTGTTCATTAGAGTTGAATGTAATGCCATTATTTAATGATTTCTGACAGCTGATGCACCACAGAGGAGCCCCTCTCACCCTCCTCCACCCCAGCGAGAGAGGACCCCACCTGCCCCTCCAACACCACCAGCCCAACTTCCCGAGGTAGAAGATAGGTAAAATAAAAAGTGTAATGGGTGGACCTTCTGTCTTCAAAATATAAGCTAAATTGATGTTTTATCTTTTGTAGCTCCAACCATCAGGGAGGAGTTTTCCCCTGGACCATGGGAAGACCATGCAGTATGGGTGTCCAGTAAGTATAAACCCCAAAATGACCATGTGTGGCCTTCTCAGTGATCAGTTCAAAGAAAAAAAAAAGGCTCAATACAGATACATGTCACTGAATAACTCGTTCCAGTACATATACCAAATATAATATATTAAATAATAATGACATGCAATTGCTAAAGTATTCTGATCCAGGTGCTGGTTTGAAAGTTTAGAATTTTTTTTTTTTGTGGGACAACCACTTTAACGCGATCATACTAATTATATTACTGTTTCCACCCCTACAGATATCCCCACTGACTTTGAATTGGAGGCAGCCTTACACCGATTTGAGGGTGGTTCCTGCCTTGCTGCCACTAAATACATTCAGCCATTGGGCAGTAAAGGACATGTACCTTCCCTGGCCGTAAGCACTGCTCCAGGTGTCCACCGTGACGTGCACGGTACTGCAGAGAGACAGCTGTAGGGAGCGTCCAATATTTTCAGCCACATGGGAGTAAAGGGTGGGGATAACTTTGTTTGAGAAGTAATGCTGGCTAGGGACCTGCCAGCGTGGCTGAGCGCAAGCCATTAGCTCCCTAAAAGCTGTGCAGTCAACCAATTGGTATGGCAGAGACTGCACAGCCGGCAACTTTGTCAGGTGACAATTCAGTTTGCGTACTGTTGCATTACTTGTGTCGTAAACCTGCTTCCTGGCCACGCACTCGGCAATGGACGGCTGGCAAATAAGAGGAGGTGGAGGCATGCACACAGTGGGCGATGAGGTGTATGTACTAGTTAAGCCCCAGGATGCGGGCTGAGTTACGCCCCTTGATGCGGCTGGCCTGACGCGAGGGACCCCGGGAGAAGTAGCCAGCTCTTCAGTATTAATGCGCTGCTCTAAATTGGCGGCATGACGCCTCTTCAGATGGTTCCACAGAGCAGTGGTCCCTACATTTGTGGCTTTCCCACGGCTCAATTTCTGTTTACAGAAATTACAAGTGGCCATGCTGCTGTCCCCCGGCAGAGTGATGAAATATTTCCACACACCTGACGTGAGCCCTCCACAGCTCGCCAAGCTTGTAGCCCTTGCACGCTTACACCCTGGTGCCGGCCCCACTATACTTGGGGTCTCGCTAATTCCCAAGGAAGGCCTGGCCCTGAGCCTAACTCGCCTCTGCCCTCTGTTGCTGCCACTACTACCACCCTCCTCCTCGGAGATCAAACCCTTCTCACCAGCCCCATCCATTTCCCAGGTCCTCTAACACATCAGATTCATCATCAGACTCCTCCCCACCACTTTTTTCGGACTGCAAATTAGGCTGTTCTCCACCAACCTCCAATTCCGGGCAGTCTAAACTCTGACTGCCCTCTAAGAAATCCTCAGGAATGCTGTCCTCTATATCCGCCGGATTATGCGGGGGGATTCGATGGCCTTTTATTTTATAAATTGCAGAAGGGACACCACTAGGAGGGGCACTGAATCCCGAGAGATGGCAGAAAATGACGGGCTTTGCTGGAGCGGAATGGTGGAGCAGGAGGAATGCTCTGAGTCTGACCCCTGGCTACATATGGATACCGTATCAGCAGATGACAGCAGATCATCCGACTGTGACTGAGATGAGTGTGCCATCCACTCCACTACCTCATCCACTTTCTCCTCCACTATAATTTTGCTCCTTTGTGACTTAGCCTGATTCAACAGTGGCCAACTATTACGAGTTACAGAAGTAGAAGCTCCGGCTAAAGGTCCTTGCCACCTTCTCCTTTTTTTGGAGCTCGAGGTCTGGCTGGAACTGGACCCCTTTTGCTTATCCATTCCAGACATTTTTCACTTGACTGTGGATCTGCAGCTGGTCTTTGTCTTTGTCCATGTCTCACTCCCTGTCTCTCTCCCTATCTCTCTCCCTGCTTGATTAATTACTAGCCCTGCAGTATCCCTGATATGTGTAATATTGATTCCCAGAACAATTGCACCCCAATTTTAACAAAACAGGTCTCAGTCTTTAGGAACTTCACACACAGTGCTTCTGCTCGTCTCAGCAGTCGCAGCACAAGTGATGAGTCACTGGCTTACCCAGCCTGAGCAAATCAGAGCAAGCCCTGTTCACTAGGTCAGTTGACCGCTTTCTTCCCGGACTTTTGCCGCACGAATAACGAACTAACAGTCAAAGTTCGCTAATTAACTGAATTCGTATGCATCCGCGTATAAACTAACTTATACGTAGCATTAGCGTACAATTTATAGAACAAGTACGTAGCGAATGTATAGAATGCCTTGAGAACATTTTCGAATCTAATGAAGCGAATCTTAAAAAATTCGGATTCGCTTCGCAGCAGAAAACTTCCAAGAGTCGTATCGATTCTACGAAGCGGCAAATAGATTCTCTCATCTCTATCCCTAGTCTAAGTACGTGCTGGGACGTACAGGGAGGGGGCACAACAGGAGAAAACAATAAACAAAAGACAGAACACACACAATTTAAGAATGTCGCGAAGCCGAAGTCAAACCAGGAAGTCACGTCAAAAACCAGGGGAACAAACAGAAGCGAAGTCAAAAACACGAGCCGAGGTCAAAGCCGAGAGGTAACGAAGTACAAAAGGATGAGATGAGGACGAAGTCAAATTCACAAGCCAAAGTCAAGCACAGTAGTCACAGCAGTACACAATCGCAAGTTCAGGTAAAAAGACCAATCACAGGCAACCTGTGCCTGTTAAATAGGCCCACAGGTGGGTCATGTGACGTGGCCAGCGTCATATGATCCCAATACAATTCTCCACAGGTGAGCGCTGGCCTATCCACGGCTGCGCTCACCTGCCCTGCCTGTACGTCACTAAGGGGCTGGCGTCCACCTGCAGTGCCAGGGAGCTTACACTGCCGAGTTCGCCCCGCCTTCTGTACACCAGTAGGGGTCGAACGTACGCTGGGAAGCGTACGCTGTCAGGTTTGCCTTGCTCCCTTTACGCAAGTAGGGAGCGGGAGTACGCTGGGAAGCGTACGCTGTCGGGTAATTCCCGCCCCCTGATCTCCATGGGAACGGGGACATCTGCCGCGTTTTTGTCCGGAACTAGGCACGGGAGACCGGCGGCGCAGCAAGGATGAGGGGCGTCGCCAGCTTTCTGTGACAGATCCATTCTGTTCAGATGCAGTTGTATTAAATCGAAAACTGAACAAACTGGACATTGTAAGTCAATGGGTGCTTGATCCGTTTTTTTATGGATCAGAAAAAAACTGATCTGAGACCATTGAGTTACATTGATTTTAGTGCCGGATCTGGTTTGTTTAGTTTCAAAGACCAGACACAAAACTGCAGCTTGCAGCAGTTTTGTGTCCAGTCAAAAAACTGAACAAACCTGAACAGAATGCATCCTTCCTTATGCATCCTGATCTGGTTTGTTCTGTTTTGTCCCCTTGACAATGAATGGGGACAAAATGGAAGCTTTTTGCCCTGGTTTTGAGATCCTCTGCATGATCTCAAAACCGGAATGCAAAACGCATATGTGAAAGTAGCCTAGCATGCTACAAATGTTCATCCACACAAACAGCCACCAATATTTTTTCTACCTCTCTGACAAGATGATGTGTTGTCCCTACGCTACAACATGAAGTTCATCCTAAAATTTCATATTGCCCTTTGTCCTAATGGGTTAATATTGAATATTCCTGGCAGCCTACTTCTGCACTCTGGAACAAAATATATATGATCTTCACTGCTGTTGTAATTTGAAGACTAGGGAAATTGGTAATAGACTTTGAGTTGTAGCGTATAAAGATGGTTTACATATATAGAGATTATAGAAGCATGGGATCATGAATGAACATACAGTACATGCTCTATTTTGCATAATTTTCAGCAGGGAAATGTGAAATCATGTTGACAGGTACATTATAAGCAGCCTTTGCTAGCATACATGAGTGAAATAAAATATGGTAGAAACTGGGTTAGTGCTCCTTTATATTTCAAGCATATTCCTAACATCAGAAGTCAAATTTCCAAGCAGAATCACATTATTATATTGTATTACTGAATAACATTCTTACTTTTATTATTTCATTCTATGGGATGGCTGTGCTTCTGAAACAAAGTCAATCAGGCTAAGTTATTACATTTGTTTCGGTTTACCTATAAAACTGCATTTTATACCTGCAATGTATTGTATGTATAACCATCACATACATTACTAGGGAGTCATACAATACATGCCTACATTTTATACATAATTCATGAAATCAACAAATTCTACTGTCTTTTAAACATATATTAAGCAGCTTCTGTTTGTCCATGCTGCATGTTGTACTGTATATTAAAGGAACACTACGTTATTGTCTGAAAATGACCTATTGTTTAAATCATATACTTTTATTCCTAACTTTGCATGTCAATACCTATATTACTGAAGCTGTCTAATCAGAAACATCCCCTTTCAAAATGAAGCTACTGGAGCAATCAGCTGTCTCGTTCCAGGCACCCGGGCACACAGCTGATTTGCCAGGGTAAACAGCAGACAGCCAAATATAGTAGGAAATGTAGTATTGCATGGAGCCAATCAGATGAATGTTAATCTGTGTAATACAGGAACTGTTTAAGTTCACCAGCGTCGGGGCCACTCATATAGTCCTGGCTTATAGAATGTGATCCTAAGGGGCTACTCTCATATGCTGTAATAGGGTATATGAACAGGGGTAGTCTTCGGGAGACCACACCTTTAAAAAATAGTCCTGAAATATTTCAGTTTTCACATTGACGACTCAACCGTACAATAGGCCATATGTCATGTTCTGTAGAGATCACTTTTCAAAAGGCATCTTATTATCATGACTACAGACTCAGTGTCTTTCTTTATACAACCATCCAAAGATGAGACAGTACTCCAATTTTAGTGTAGATAAACTGCAGACACCTTGTTTACTCATGTGATATGTCATACCTGTTCAATAGGGCATTTCTGCCCTTCACAAACAGTTTGTGCAATCCACCAAAATATCTTCAGTACAGCACTAGGAACCCAAGACCTTCTTCCCCTCTCTCTGAAGCTGTGGAGCAGAAGCGTTGCTGGGATGAATTTTTTGCATCCTTTCTTCAACATTCTTAGTGACAATGTTAGATCCAATAGTCTTACTGCCATCTACTTTCCCTTCTTAGGCAATACCTCAAAAGAGAGTCGGATCAGAAGGTACTTGAGAACCTGTCACCATGATAATGTAGTGAAAACTTCAGGCAGCATGTTATAGAACAGGAGGAGGTGAGCAAATTGATATATAGTTTTATAGGGAAATATTCAGCAAAACGTGTAATTTGTCAATTAAACATCTGCTCTTTTTATTGATTGATAGCATGTGTGTGCATAAAGAGGTAGCTGTCAGTCACAGTCACTCATAAAATGACTCCTGTGTACAAATTAAATCAGAAAATGAAGAGATTTAAATGAATAAATTACAAGGTTTGCTGAGACATTTTCCACAAAACAATAAATTGATACGCTCAGCTCCTGCTCTATAACATGCTGCCTTCAGATTACATGGCATTTCGTAGAACCAGGACCTTTTTAAGTGGACACAGGCTGTGCCACTAGACTAGAGTATTTTTCTTTGGGTTGATTCACATAAGGCTAGTTTGACACTAGCGTTAAACTGTTCTGGCAGGCCGTTCTGGTGGAGGAACAGCCTGCTGCAGTTCATTATATCCAGCAAAGCCATATACAATCTTTCACCACCAGAGCTGGTGGGGACTAGGCAGAATCTCATTATAATTACTAGGGCTGGCAGTGCTTTGGACTTCCAGATGTAATTAACTCTTGCACACTGTTCCTCTACTGTTCCATATTCATCTTTCAGCTCTTGTCAATGAAGGAAACATGCAATGGTGCACAGAGTGGCTTGGGACCATCCTCCGAGCACGTATCTGCTCTTTGCCATATGTATTTAAAGTACTTTTTTTCCAGAATGAAGCAACAGATCCCTAAATCAAATATATCATTACATTCAGTTGAGGTAGCTCTACAAGGTAGCGTGCCTGTTTAACTGTGAACCTCCTGATGACAGACTCCTTTTAAGTAACTGAAATGTCCATACATTATCACAATGTCTGGAAGAAGAACAGGGAATTGAGATGGGGGTGTGCACACAGTCATAAATTGGAAAATGCTGCCTAGTCTGACACAAACATACAGGCAGTTGGGTCAGAATTTGCAGTAAACCATATGAATCCATCCTGGCTTATGTTTACAGTTCAGAGTGCTTTAATGGTTTATCAAGAAAATATGGATGAGAAAACCCACTAATTATTTATTGTCTCTCATATTCATACTATTCTCTATAGTCACCACAGCTATACATCTGTGTATGTAGAGGGAATATACCATGAGTACAATGAGCTTTACACCTAACTGATAGGTTTGTAGACTCTTCCGTTAGTGAAGTATAATTGTGCCAAAAAATTGAGGTGGTCTCAAATAACAATAAGCCTTTTTGCACAATGATATTTGCAGAATGGAATACGGCAGCCAAAAGATGTGAGGTTTGGGATGCAGCCAAAAGGAAAGAATCCCTGAATAAAATGTTCCACAGCCATAAATACATGGAATAGCTGTGCACTGCACAACTCTGCGGTTTCCAGAGGATGTCAGATGAAAAGCATCCTAAATCACAACAATGTTGCCAGCAGGTGTTCTGCTTTTAACTGTTATTTCTTGCTAGAACCTTCCAGTTGGAGTCAGATTGGTTATGAATTAGAAACAGTACATATTCCTGCATTCATATTCAGTATGTAGGTGACACTCCTTGCATTTGGTAGACATAAGATGATCGAACGGAGTCCTATTTCCATTTACAACCAAGCTAAGCCACAAAACATTTATCACAACAAACAATAATCTTGGAATATGTAATACAATACATGGTAGCATTCCAGTGCAGTGGGCAATTGCTCATTGCAATGTAATTTCTGAGAGGTAACAGGTGCTCTTCTCTGGACTGACTAGGGGTTTATCCGTATCATTCCCCAATGAGTCAGGAATTTACATCAGGCATAAGGTTCTTTGTTAGTCAGGTATGAATTCTGTAGTTTAGTTTCGGGTGTAGTCCATATGTTTCTTCATGTCCTTGTATGGTCCATATTTTCCATCATTATACAATAAAGTGCTTTATAATGTGTTCAGCGTTTCGAATCCTTTACAATAAAAATATTAAAAACTATAATTCAACAGTGGTCTGAGCCTGTTGTTTCTGCATTTCCCAGAATATACTACATTTATTTTGTAGGTATTTTAAATATGCTAATCATAGATGGGTGGATAAACTTCTTATATGAGATTGCTCCCCAATGGTGAGCTGATTATCATAGCACAATAGCATTTGGCATTGCCAGGAGATTGGAAGCCACACAGATTTAAGCTGTGCTTTCTTCAGGTGTAGACAGTAGGGGTGTCACAAATATTAAAATGCAGATCCTTCATATTGTATAATAAGAATCTTTTCTTTTGTGAGAAGATGCAATCTGGCAAGATATCCAGACAAATGCAGGGAAATCCTCAATGATGTCCTACAGATTTGTTAGCAGAATTAAAGGATGGAGGTCTATGGGAATCTGGATTTTTGCCATTGGCAGAACAGAAAAGACATGGATTGTCAAATGGGATCCAATCGAAGATGTATGCCAGGTAATTGCTTTATATGTAACTTTCTACCATAGAGACTTATGTTTACCATTTATTTACCATAGGAGAACTTAAAAAGTACCTCCAGTTATAAAACAATTTTCCAAAAATGAATGATAATAATATACAAGAAAATAAGAAACTTTGTAATATATTTTGTGAAAGGGAAATGCTTCTCTCTGCTGTCATCGGGCTGCTTTGGTCTTTCCAGCTTTTAATATTGATGTCTACAGAGAGATGGGGAGATGCTGCATGAGAGACACACAAATTGCAGTTTCTTAGCTCAGCTACAATTTGCAATCTTAAGTCTTCTTCTTCTTCTAGGAAGATAACGCTGTACCACTGTTCAGAGTAAGGTAATGGATCACTTACTAGCTGGTAGCAGCCTCCCCTTCCTTCCCTCCCTCATCCTCTCTCCATAGACTTTTGTGCGTGAGGCTGGAGAAAGAGATGAAGCTACTAGAGATAAGAGGCCAAATGAAGGGAAAGAGGGGGAAAGCAACCTGAAAAGCCCTGGAGGAAGCCATAATTCTTTAATAGGATATATTACAAAGTTTTTTTTATATTTACCAATACTATTCATTTCTGAAAACCTGTTTATAGCTGGAAGTTCACTTTAAGTCAATATTTCACCCACTGTTTAACCAGCTGTGGGTGTGAACCCATTGTGCCAACTAACTAGTTTGACTTTGGATGAAACCTAAATGTATTGTTCTAGCAGTTCCCTGGTATTCACCCTTTAGTCCCTATACAGGGATCTGGTGCTGGTGTAGTTGACGGCTGACCCACAGAAGTCAGAGACAACGGTGCGAAGCACCAAGGACTCAGGCAAAAAGTGTAGTCTGAAAACAGTCCAAAGTCAGGATAAGCTGAGTACTTGTAACTTCCAAATAGCAATTTCAAGGTCAATGCAGGCAGAGTACATGCATAGTCCAGGACAGTTCCAAGGCCGAGACAGGTGGCAAGGAGTAGTATCAGTAGAAAGGCAAGGTTCGGTAGATGGGTATTCAGACAACAGATCACATTCATTGGTTACTAGAGACTAGACAACCTCAAAGCTCAGGCAAGGAGGTGGATTCACAACCCAGCTAAATAGGATAGTTGATCAACAGCTAGGCTGAGAGTACAAGGAAGAACAGTTCACTGAGTACTAGTCCCAGTTCACACAGGGTGAATGGAGCGACGTGGCATTATGTATGTAACATCTTACAATAATTGTTAATAATATTTTCTCTTTGGAATGATCTTGGCTTACTCTGCATTTATTTATTCATTATTCATGTTTTTCTGTTATTCATTGTAATTCCCGTATTTTCTACATAGATCACAAACATCAGTTCCTGTCACCACAAGGGTTCATTGATTTTAGACTCACATGAATAAATCTATAGATTGTGCGTGAACTGTAGGACTTTGATTTTCCTGTGGCTTCCCTCATCCAGCTTCAGATCAATAGAAATATTCAAAAATTGGGAGTGCTTCAGATCTCACTCAATACTAGCAATTGAATGAACAGCAATCCAGTTGAAGGTATTCAATTTATTAATGCCTCATTGAACATTAGGGACCAAAGTATAATACTGTACACAATTTAAAATGTAATGCTATCAGTATCCAATGACACTTTCAAAGTAACTCTCTGGACAGCTATCCCCAACATTCAAGTGTACGAATGGAAAGGAGAAAGCATGGGTATCATGAGGGTCTATTAGACAGAATTATACAATAACTCATCCACAAAAAGGTATTAATGTATTTAACTTTACATATTTTAGTATAAATTTTAGCTGCCTGTTACCACCATTAGGGGGCACCTGACAGCCATGATTTTTAATATTATAAGTGTAAAGGAACAGTGTTTGCACTACAGCATTACCTTATCAAGTACTGAACTAAAACATTCTAAATAATTTATTCTGCTAGTGCTTAAGAAGAAAAAAAATATCTGTACATTTAAAGGCTATGTTCACACGGCAGATTTATTGCAGACATTTCTGCAAGTGAAAAATCTACTCCATACATTTGAATGGGGTTTATTTCTGCAGTATGTTCATTTTGGATTTCAGCAGAAATCTGCTACGTGAATAAACCCATTAACTGGCTATAAACATTTACTGCTGAACATGCTGATTTGGGTGGGACTAGAAGAGCATCTAATGCGTATGAAGGGTCAAGTCAAGAGTATGTAAATGGACAGTCAGGAGAGTTACCTATTGGCAAGATGCATAGTCAAAAGGAATGGAAAATATAAGGGAAGAACATATGGCTATACACAGAAGTTGATGGTTGAACAGCAGCTAAACAAACTGGTGAACCATACAATTTTTTATTGTGTATTGGCCATTACAGTTGATCAAATTGGCCATACATGGTTAATGACGTCAAGTGATGGACAAAAGATTCTTCATTCTTCATCTTCTTTCATCCAAGAACAATCTTTTTCGAATGAATCTTTCGTCGACTATCAGATGAAAATATTAAACAAGGCCGCCTGGCCAGAATACCAAAGGGCCAGTCCGAGTCCAGGCTCTAATACCATAATTGGCCCCAAAGATCCAGGAAAAATAAAACCTTTTGGCTGCCTTTGAGTTCACATGTCACTAGGAATTATTTCTTTGATTGAAAAACTATTAATCGTTATTGTTGATATATGGGTTGGGCCTTTAGAATAATTTCCCTGTGGTGGACCCAAGGAACCTCAGTCCAACACTGTTTCTGATGATAATAGTCTGTCAGCGATTAGCTAAAACGGTTGCTCATTGTTACATTTCACCCAACAATTGTTTTGGTGGTTGAAATTGTCTATTTTATTAACTTTAGACTAATGTGTATAGGAACCTAAAACTTCTCCTCCTTCTGAATTAGGATGCAGAGTATTATTTACCTTTGTAAATATCACCTTCTAGCGAGATGGATCTCTTTCATTGGGAGGTACTTCTTTGCAAATTTTTTTGCCATAAAGCATTGACAATAAGTCTCCATGCCCTGGAGTACTTCCAGTAAGTCTACATACAGCATTGGTCTCTTCAAGAAAAGCCAGAACTCTGCTTAAGCAACATCCAACGCATTTCAACCCCCCAGCCAGAATCCTACTCTGTACTGATGAGGAACAAGCATCCTGACACAGCTGTTTGCAAATTTATATCTGGCTTGGCATTTTCCCTTATCATGTTCCAAGTCTTTTTAAAAAGTCAGATGATGTTGACTGATAGTGAGCCACTTCCAAAAGGTGGTTCTAGCAAGGTGGTTCTTGTTCATTGGGATGTACCACTTTGCACCTTCATACCTCTAATTTTATTTGTGCATATGAACGAAATCAAGCAAAATATCAACTTCATTGGTGAAAATGTACTGGTAACTCAATTCCACTGATGATGCAGACACTCTTTCAGGTTTTACATAAAGAATTCATAATGGGCCAGTGTAATATTGAATTTATACTGCAGTATTTTGTAACCTGCTGAACCATGTGACCATATAACTCCATCACATATCAGTCACCTTTCATAGACACAATTATTATCATATCAGAAATGATGTAACAATGAGACATGTTCCCTGTTTAGTAAGCTTATTGTTTACATGACGCCTGACATATAATGCCACTGTCAATGGACAGTGGATGATTGTCTAAAGTAATAAAACAGACTGGGGCAGGTTTTTGAAAATTGACTCAAACAAAAATTGTCTATGTTGCCCATATCAACCAATCACAGTGCAGCTTTCATTTTTCAAAAGCAGAGTATGAAATGTGGTCTTCTCTGTGATTGGTTGCTATGGGCAACACAGGTTTTTTAGACACTTTTTTAAAAATCTGCCCCACTGTATGTAATTTGGTTGTGGTTGTTAATGTTAAGTGTTAGTGAGATATAGCAGCCGCAACTACGTAGATATCATACAGAAGTCTACCTCCTTGGCTGTACTTTGACTGAATTAACTGGTAATAAGCTGTTGGTTTCTTTCTTTACTATAACCTGAAAATGTGTGAAACTATCAGACAGTCTTCAGCTTCTACAGTAGAAGAGATGGCAAATTGATGGCACAAAGCAGGAATACCAATAAGAGATGTACAGAACTGTCAAACTAAATTAGAAACTAAATATGAACATTTGAGGGGTGGCATTTGCTTAAGAAGAATAAAGGCCGTCAGTCTTTGACACAACAATCAAGAGATGCCAAGTTTGTTTCCAGACTAGATGGTTTCCTCAACATTTCTCATTTGTCAATGCTCATAGCATGATACCAATGTGGAAGATAGGAGGTTCCTGCTGGCTCATCAAGAAAAATAAAGAAGTGGATCAATGGCTAGTATAGATGCAGACTTACGTAGGTGTAAATGAGAAGCGGAAAGTAGCTAGGCAGAAACAAATGCTTGCTAGACAACAGCAACTGGAAGACTTACAAAGAAGGCATAATGAAAGAGCAGTATTGATATGTAGTTCTAGCAGCAGTGATGAAAAGACTGAAGACTGAAGAAGTCAGAACAGAGACACTAAGGACAAGAGAACTGTTGGAGGTTGCACTTATCAGACTTCTGCAAAGAGAAAGAGAGGTAGAGAGTATTGCACACCACAGCTTACAGCTACAAAGCGATGTTTGTTATTGCTGAAACTGCAAAGACCTTAGGTCACAACAATGCAGGCCTTGCCTTCAGTTGTATTTATTTACAAATGGTCAGCGACCAATAATAGCCTAACTTGCACCTATGTCATTTTATTGTTAAGACATAACTTTTATTTCCCTTATTTGTTAAAAATTATATACTCTATGTACAATAAACATAACTTAAAAATAGCAGTGTGCAGGCATTTGTTGTTTGTTTTCACCTTATAATCGGTACACTATTATGTTCTGATTACTTGGCAGGCTGGTAGCCTTTTTTAAGTTATGTTTATTGTACATAGAGTATATAATTTTTAACAAATAAGGGAAATAAAAGTTATGTCTTAACAATAAAATGACATAGGTGCAAGTTAGGCTATTATTGGTCGCTGACCATTTGTAAATAAATATTACTAAAGAGCCTTCACCTATGTCAGGGTTCATAAATTGTGTTAATACATTTGCCTTCAGTTGTGACTCGATTTGTGGCCAGAGAATGAAACAAAGGTTTTAGCAATCAGCAGCATTAAAAGCTGAATTTCAAGGCAATGTGACACTGGTGGTCACTGGAATGGCAAACTTATTGCTGATCTAACAACCATAGAACACATTGATCAACTCCCAGTGATTGCTCCTGGTAATGGAGATTTCCAGCTGCTGACAGCTGCAAAGCTAGCAAGTAGAAGAGGTAAGTGCAGTCCGCAGCTGTTCACACAGCGTTGGAGGACTGGGGCATAAATGACCACGTTCAAGCAATATACTTTGACACCATCAGCTCGAACACTGGCCAGCTTGCTGGTGCTTATGTTCTCTTGAAAACAAAAGCTTGGTAAGGAGCTTCTATCGCTAGCATGCTGACATTATATAATGGAACTGATCATTTGTGTTGTGTTTAAAATTGGTCATAGAGCCACATCCTCTTTAGAGGTTCCTCTCCAAGAGTTTTTGACAATACTAGGAATTTGCTGATCGGGATAAATACAAAACTGGAATGGTGGAAGATACAGTATCCAGGTCAGTGCAAGACATCAGGGATATCACCATTGAGTCTGCAAACAGATATCTGACAGAGAGTCAGCCAAGGGATGATTACAGGGAGTTTTTGGAGCTGGTTGTCATTTTTCTTGGATCTGTCCCAGCGAAAGGAGTCCAATGCATAGCACCTGGACCATGTATCCTGCTCGCTGGCTGTCAAGAGAATTTTACAGTTTGAAATTTGGATGTTTTGGGGACAGTTCAATTTGGCAAAGACAGTTGAGAAGGGGCTTGATGATATGCATAATTTTGCAGCACGTATTGAAGGCTTAGCTTATGGCTCCTCTAGCAACATGTGCACCATACAGTGACTTTCTACTCCTGAAACCTTTTTGGCTACTCAACAATCAACCCAGTGATATCAAAGGATGCATCACCCAAGTTTTAGAATCATGTCTGGTACTTGGCACCTGAACTGGTTGGTGTGCCTTTTTGAAAGGCACAGTAACTTTGGCAACCAAGAGACAGATGGTAAATGTCATAAGAAATACATTTGACATTGAGCCAGCTCTGCAGAATCATAGCAAATAAATAACTGAACCTGCTGACATTCATGGAAAGGAAATTCAAATATTTCATCTCAGCAAAGTCTATGACATTGTTTAAACTGATGGAGCTTTCCCATGCGTTTCTCAATGTCGTGCCAGACTTTTGGGAGGCAGAGGAGGACTACCAGCAAGTGACAGAAACAGCTTGTGCCATGAATGCGACGAATGACCATGTGAAACGTGCTGTGGGTCTTAATCAATAACTCAGTGGTCTTATTACCAAAGGCGACTCACAGCTTCAGTTCCTATTGCAGATGGTTGGACAGCACAGGCAGGCTTATCCTGACTGCAGAAACAGATATAGTCAGGACTGCCGAGTCTATCAACAGTGTAAAAAATGCACTTTCTTTTTTGCTTTGAACAGTTGTATACCAAAGAACAGACTTATATTTGCTTGTATTAGAAAAAACTGTCTTAAGTAAAATACTGTTTAACTGTCACAGCTGTATTCTTAAAATACTTTGCTGTTTTGTAAATTTTAATTATTTGCTATTTCTTGTTATCTTTGAAGCCATTAAATGGCTTCTGTCACCAGAATCATAGTAGTGAAACAGGCTAACCTGCAACATGTGTGCAGGTCAGTAGAAGCTAGCAGTCTTGGTCCCATCCCTATATGTGGCTTTATTTCTGAGAAAATGGAACTTTCCATATATGCAATGGGGAAGTTGCTATTACTCCTAAAGGCTCCATTCTCCCTGCTGCTGCCACAGCCTCTGCACTTTGATTGACAGGGCCAGGCAGTGTAAACGTCATCACCCTTGGCCCAGCGAGCCTTTCTCCTGCACTGCGTCAGCGCCAAGTACTAAAGGACACCGCAAAGCTGAGGGACTAGGAGAAGTTTTATGTTTACACTGCCTGGCCCATTCAAGCAAAGTGCAGGAGGCAGCAGGGAGAACAGAGCTTCTAGAAGTAACGACAATGCCCCCGTTGCACCTATAGACCTTTCAAATATTAAAAGTTTCGTTTTCCCAAAAATAAAGCCACAGATGGGCTCAAAGTTTTTTTTTAAATATTTTTAGATAAGGAGAGTAGCTATAGGGGGTGCAGAGGTAGCAGTCGCTACTGGGCCCAGGAGCCTGAGGGGCCCAAACACCCTTGTGCCATATAAGAAGACACCAGTATTATAGAAAGTGCACGCTGGTCAAGTTACACCTCTGGTTGGAGAAGAGGGTTAGGTCTAGAATTTTGTATGAGGGGGAGGGGTGCCGTTTCAATTTTGCCTCAGGAAGAACAAAGGCAATATGCTTCCCTGCCTCTGACCATAGAGCACTGAGGGAAGGGGGGCCCAAGCTGAACTCTTGCACCAGGGCCCATGAGCACCCGAGCACAATGGAAGTCAATGGGAGAACCAGAGCACTAAACCAGGCACCCCCTGCTCTGAAGAGGGGAGGGTGTCTGGTTCATAGAAAAAGGTGAGAAAATGATGGAAACACCACTGAAATGGTTTGGGAACAGCATGGGGAGGATGTCTGGATGCATCTTGGACTTCCAAGTATTTAAGATGTTCAAACGTTATGCAGCAGACGTAGCGCAGGGAATATCGCCGTCACTAACGGCAGAAAAAATTACACTGAATGTCACAGGTATTTAGGATGTTCAAATGTTATACAGCAGACGTAGCGCAGGGAATGTTGCCTTGATTAGCGGCAGCAAAAAATACACCGGATTTCAGGTATTTAGGATGCATAAACGTTATACTGCACATGCAGCACAGGTAATGTCGCCTTGATTAGCAGCAGAAAAAATGACACCGGATATCAGGTATTTAGGATACATAAATGTTATACTGCACACGCTGCGCAGATGGTGTTAAGGTCAGGCAAACTTGTGCAATTTTTGCCCCAAAAGAAAAAAAAATATTGCAGCCAGATATAACAATAGTCCTTAAAATGACTTTCAGGTCTTTTAAACAGAACAACTAGCCCTGCCTAGCCAAATCCTATCCCTACACTATTTGTCTCTCCTTGCGCAATAGTCCTTAAAAAGACCTTTGGATCTTTTAAAACAAAAATCTAACCCTGCCTCACAAATTCCTATCCCTACACTATCTGTCCCTCCTTGCAGCAGCTCTCCCTGACTAAGACTGAGTCGGGTCACATGTCACCGGGTGCTTTATAGCACCCGATGATATGTTCCCAGCCAGCCAATCACTGTAATGCCAGTAGCCAACATGGCTACGGCATTACAGTGAATGCCAGTACCTCCCCGCACGCTGATTGGCTGCGTAGCAGCCAAGAAACGCGTGGGAAGGGGACTGAGCATGGCGGCCGAACACCGGGTTGTGCCGAGCACCGCCATGCTCGACCGAATACAGTATTTGGCCGAGCATGGTCGCTCAACACTAGGTATGACCAGTCAAAACCACCAACTTAATTTTTCTGGCTTTTTAAGGTCCACTCTATGCTGGATCCATGTTAGTGTCACAGACATTCCTGCGACAGATATCAGGAGGTCTGTCAGATTGGCAACCCATGGGTTAAACTGACAGGTTCTCCTTTGATTGTTTTGTTGCTGGCATTCACCAAACCCTCCCCCTTCAGGTGTAGGTGTTTTATCAATTATCTTTGTCTATTTAGTGTTGCTTCTCCCACCATGCTGTGCAGTTTAGACTTTCTGTGGTGTCTGTGGTTTGCTGGTGTGTGTTTCTCTGTGGAGATCCCATTGCTGCCATTATCTTCAGGAAAGTTAAGTGTTATTCCCTTTGGTTTATTTGTCTATATCTTCCCTGTGTTTTGGTGTTTTGGCCTGAGGGGAGACTACTGTTCGTCCAGGTTGGTGGAGGAACAGTTTGTCTCATTCCAGTCACAGGCTTCAGGGTCCTTCAGGGACAGTTAGGGCCCCAGGTTTCCAGCGTATGAACTCGCCTACCTTCTAGGCCTGTTCATACTGTTAATAAGCCTGGACTGGAGTCAGGGTTTCAATAGGAGGTGACCATCTGCCTTCACTAGTTCCAGGCCTATTCCTATTTCCTTTCCCCCCTCTTCCTCCTGCGCTTGGTGTGCAATATTCCCCCCACACCAGAGCGTAACAGTTAGGCTTTGGCTCAAAAACTGTCTCACAAATTACAGTGGTGTTTTTCATAAATCTTGTGTGTGAAGCCACCCAAAATGTTTCGTCTTCAAGTAAGAAATCTATTTATCTTCCATGGCACGAATAAAGTACTTTGATGGTCGGTGTCACTTTCTACGTGTTAATTACTCGTAATTCATGTAATTGGAAGCTTATACAATATTTGAATAATTTGAACTAACAAGACTGAGGTAATTTAAAAACATGGAATAAGAAATGAAATTAATTAACGGTAATCATCCAAATTAATAAGAAAGAAATGCATATAATAAAAATCTGCATTATGAGTATGGATTGAGAATCCTGTTGACTGTGAGATGCACTTCTCAGAACTAATAGCATTAATGGATCATAAACCGCTGAATGATCAGGTGGAGTAAGATAATTAAACTACTACATCTTACTCATATAAAATGACCGCTTTGGTCATAATTAGCAAGTATTCAAGATGAAGTATTTGTACTGTTATAAAGCATATAATAATGGTTAAGTACTGAAACCAAATGCTCCATTACAAGTGCTCTTTGCTAGTAACAGAATAATATTATGATGTGTTCTTAACACTGACTACTATACCAGAGAAGATAATTGAGATGTATACCATGAATGATAAGGTCATTAAAATGAGAATACAGTAATTTTAGGTGAACCATTAAAATAGCTATACAATGAAAGCTGCAAAAATAATGATAGGTAAATGTAATACTTTAATTGTATTATGCAATAAATATAATCTAGCTTCATTTTTAATATTTGTTATTTGTAAACATGTGACCATATGAAATTACTGTTGCATAGCAATAATAATTCAGCTGAAACCGTTTTGCCATTTTTCTAATTAATAATTTATAGTTAATTTTCTAAAGAAGTCAAGGTAATATTCCCCTAGGTTATCATGTTTTAAGATAAAGATTAATTAAAAGTGTTTTCCAGCTAATGTCTTTTATTATATGTTCACTGAATAAATGGGACTGCACTGATGAGCTTATACCAGTATTTTAGCTGTTTGTAGAAGTTAGGATAAAGTGACCAACCCTCTTAATCAGGCAAGATTGGATACAATAAATACACAATAAATAGGATTGCTGTCTCTGACCTGTCTAAATTTGCACCTGTTTTTTAAGGCAAAAATCTGTCTTTACACTTCCCAAATCCCGAAATCCCCATTGATCAGCTGTTTCATGGAGCCATTGTGCCCACTGGAGCTCTGGTGAGCATAGCTCTGTATATAGTATAGCAGCTGTGCTTAGTATTGCAGCTCACCCCCATTCACTTCAATGGGGTTGAGCTGAAAATTGGCCATGTGACCAATGTACAATGATATCACATAACCTAGGAGAGACATGGAGAGCCAGCCTCTTCATACAGCTGATCCAGGACCCCCAATGTTCTAATATTGATGACCTATCCAGAGCATGTGTCATCAATATACATTTTTGGATAGCCCCTTTAAGCAATGGTCTGGCAATGTTACTCGGGCACCTTAAAGAGTTATTTAACCCTTTTGTTACTTTTTGCCAGACCCATGGAGGGAAGCATATTTAACTACTTTTCGCCACTCTGTTCCGGTTCCGTCAGTCCAACATTGTCTTCTCTCCACTTCAGGTCACACATGTAAACTTTCAACAGGAACAGGGTTACATGCGCTCCTGCAGCTAATAACTGACCACAGTGGTGTTGTGACCACAGGTTCAGCAGGGAGGGGGACTTATAAAGTAACAAAAAAGTGGAATACCCTCTATGGCAATGTTATGTGGGTACAATAAGTTATGAATATTTGCATGCTATAAATGATTTTACTATTTGGGTTCTATATGGTACTCCATAAGCGAAGAAGGGCATCAATAGAAGGTACTGCACCATTCAATTTCAAGGTAAATAAAAACTTCCTCAGCAGTGGTAAATGTAAGAAAGTATCAAACAAAGCCAGACTTGCCAATTTTCTCCCCTGTGCTTCCAGCACTGTGCTCAGGACCTGCACTGCTGGTGACTGCTGATGTTTTAGTACACACCTCATCACTGTGCAGCATACTGTATCACTGGCCTCAGAAAGGTATGGCATGTGCCTGCTTAGGCCAGTGATTGGCTGCAGTGTAGAATTGGTGTTTCATTATTATGTTATTATGTTATTACATATACCACTGTTGGGGAAGTATTTATTTAACTTGGAGAACCCCTTTAAGGCTGGCCTTGTATAAGATTAAATATTTTGTAGAAATGATCACTCGGCTCATATCCTGGGCTGCAGGCCCATACATCCAAATAGAAGAAGTGGATCAGCACCCACTTTTTGATGCAAATAAATCTTCACTTTTTTCCATAGGCAGAATCTAATATTCCCAAAAAATGCATTAGCCAATAGAAGCCTGGTCACGTGACCCTTATCAGCCAATAGAAGCTTGCAGGCCCTTAGCTTCCACATACAGACAGTTTCACACCAGGTTCCCATAACAACCCAGTCAGTTTACAGCTGTAGGACAGCTTTAAAGGGGCAGAGCGCTGTGGATGACACTGTTAAAGGGGTATTCCGGTTACCATAAATATAACATATGTTTAGGTCTAATTCATCATCAATCATTACCTAATATAATGTAAATTTCACGTATTTAACATTCAGTAGTAATAAAAGATGTTTTCTTCCACTGCTACTAACTGTGTTTTCTCATAAATTACCCCAATCGACCTGTAATTCAGGCCACCCTCAAAAGAAGGACTTAAAAACTCCGCCCCCAGGTCACACTAAGCCACGCCCTGGATCAGACAGGCCACACCCTGATTTGGTCAGGCCACGCCTCCTCTCACTAAACAGCCAACAGAGATTGCAAAAATGAAGGTAAAAATCAACTTCTGTCAGCTGCAGGGGTGGGAATAAAGTTCACTTTATTGCCTGTATTCTGTTTATGGCAATAAAGTGAAGATTATTTAGCATCCAAAAGTGAGCACTTACCCACTTCTTCTACTAAGATTAAATATTGATTGCAGACTGTACCAGCTTCCAGTTAAACAACTGCATCCCACTCCTTTCCCTGAGCAGCAGACACACACAGCCTAAATATGACTGAAGTCACCTCAACAGTATTCAGGACCCTCTTTATGTACTTAGACATTAGGTGATGGTGGGTCTACGTACAGTAACAAAACATAAGGACATTTTCTAGGAAAATCTGACACCCATAACTCCGAATGTTCGTCGAATTTTTTAAAAGTTTTGTACAAATACGAAGCTATTCGGTCGAAGCTGCGTACAAATCATTCGTTATTCTGTGGTGTTCTGCGAACATTCCCTTGAATACTTACGCCTGAGCGTACAAAGTGCGTACAAAGCTTTTGCTTATTATTGTCTAGACTCGCACAAAGAACGAATATACAGTAAAAGTATGGTACTTAACTGAATATATAGGCATTAGCGTACAAATTCTCAGATGCGTAGCATTAGCGTACAAATGATATAATGCGTACGTAGTTTTAGCGTACAAAGATTTTAGACAAATCTTCCGAAGCGAATCTGAAAATATTCGGATTCGCTTAGGTGTAAAAAATTTCCAAGATTCGTATCGAATCTACGAAGCGGCGAATAGATTCGCTCATCTCTATCCATAACCCAGCTTACTTCATTGCACACAAAAAAAAGCTTTGTTCTCACATTCTAGAAAGCCATCAGAGAAACATTATTATTATTATTATTTGCAACTATATTGCATATAAAATATAGTATTTCTCATTCATTAGTTAATTTAGATCCGCACGGGTAAACACATTTTTCACAGGTTGGATATTATGCATTGAATCATATTGTGTAACATTGTCTGCAAATGAACTGCTCGCTGACACCATGCTGTTTTATTTAATAACTTACGATTTAGGTTTTGGAAAATAAGATCCAAAACAAATATTAATATGAAGCAGATTCTCTTGCTCCCATATCCCTCATATTTGACATGTGAAGATGTAATTGGAAAAGAATTGTGATCAAGGATGAAAAACAATTACATTTAAATTAAACTTCATGGACGCTGGGAATTGTGTAAGCATAGTTTCAATAAAGTTACATATTTTATTTAATTTTATATCTGCCTATTAGACATTTCTGATTCTTATGCATTGTTTACTTTATATTGCATAACCTAAGTACATACTTAGTGGTCAGTTTATTATGAGCACCTACTTATTACGTTATCAAGCCACCAAACCATCCTCATTCATTATTATGTACTGTATTGTCTGTATATGTTTAGATGCTATGATGTGACTAGGATCTTTGTCGGCTAATTTTACCCTAGCGTTAAAACTGGTCTGGAAGAGGAACAGCCTGCCGGAGGTCATGGTATCTGGCATAGCCAGATACTAACTTTCCGTGCCGGAGCCCATTGCAAACACCGTTTTTTGTAAATATATTAGAAAGAGATGGTCACCAAGCCACTGTGTTATGGGCACAATCACAAGTCAAGTCAGTTACAGGAGAGAAGTGCACACAGCCACCTCTCTCTACCCCATAAGCACAGCTTTGAGAACGTTCACCTTGTTCCCTGGCAGTTTGTCCACATTGGTGTCCTCCTGGTCCTTCCCGGTGGTACAGCCATTGGAGTGGTGCAACTCAGTCCACTCAATGCAGGCTAAGGCCTGCTGCTCATCTGCTCTGCTCGCTCCACCCATATTGTGGACACACATCTCCCCTGACTCCTAAAAGACTAGTGCCCATCAGCATTAGTCTTTCCTAGCCAATGGCTGACCACCTTAGGGTTTAAAGGCATGTTCTTCTGAAGGAAGGTGCATGGGCAATAGGTTGTAGATATCTAATTGTTTGGCAAGATGCCCTACTTGTTTTGTTCATTCACCTGTGTACTAATGTCTGTATTTGACTCCGCGCTGATTGCATGTAGGAGTAGCCCAATTCAAATCTGTTCAGTAGACACAGAGTATCCACATCCACTTTGTAACACATTTGTAAATATTAATAAAAATCCTTGTGGTCATCTTTTGTGCAGGTAACTGCCGGACACCAAAGTAAATGGACCCGTACAAAAGTCAACTGGGTATGGAAAGACTTTGAAGGAAATGTGGTGTTAAACCAGCATTGGTGCCCAGAATCAGAGGGGTTCAGAAAGTCAAAGTTATTTATTAAGACCAGCGGTTTTAGACGCTGGTCTTGCTAACTCAGTGCGCTGGTGGTTGATACACCAAGTTATGCAGAGGCGCCCATTTCTCCAACCGCAACTGCTCTCCTGCCCTACAATAGGAAGAACCCATCTTTTGCCATCTGCTTTTCCTCCTTTTCCACATGATCTAATACTAATTCTATATCATCAGGAACATCCAGCTCTCTCTGCATTTTGCAGACTTTCTAGGATATGGAGACTTTGAAGGATGATATGGAAGAAGTAAAGTTAGAAAAAGATGAGGATGGTCATCATTAAGACCTGGCCCCCCTAAGAGGTGCTTAAAAAAGAACTATTTCCATAGTCTACTCAATGCTACTTCTATAGTCAACTAAATGGAAAGGGAGGGACTATAGTACCAGTAACTTGGCTAGATGCACATTAAGCTTTGGCACTCATACTGTTTTCATTTTGCAATCACCTCGGGGATCAATTGCTGTTGAAACAAGTAATGAGGAGAATGAGGAGGGAGTGCATCAGGTACAACAGATAACATTGAAGTCGATGGAAAGGAATGACAGCTTCCTTCTGCTGACGTTCACGAGCCTGGACAGCTGGAGAGGGGGTGCCGGTGGTGGAAGATACAGCAGTTCCTTTGTAGAGCCCAGGTAACTGTCTGTTGGCCATAATGTACAGTAATTATATCAGTAATGTAACAGATTAACTAAGATTAACACAGTAATTCTATATATAAATTAACAGATTAACGGGGATTGTGTCAGCAGTTCAACAAGATGCACGGGGCGATATATTAGACTGCCCTTTAATACTAAGGAACAGTAATTCTATGTATAAACTTAGATTAACTGCGAATGTGTCAACAGTTCAACAAGATGCAAACAGTGATATATTAGACCACCCTTTAATACTGAGGGAGAGTAATTCTATATATAAATTAAGAGATTAACTGCAAATGTGCCAGCAGTTCAACAAGATGCAGAAGGTGATATATAAGACTGCCCTTTAATACTGAGGCACAGTAATTCTATATATAAACTAACAGATTAAATGAAGTTGTGTCAGCAGCTCAATAAGATGCATATGGCAATTACATCACCTGCACTATCCTCACATTCTCCCTATGCTCTCCCTACAGTGTCTAAAAACTCTCTGTATGATCTTCCTACACCGTCCCTGCACTCTCCCTATCCAATATTCTACAATTAAAAGCTTTCTGGAACACTGTCCCTAGAACATAAGCGCTTGTCACATGTTTCCATAAAGCTCAGCAAATAGTGAAATGACTTTTTATAGGGCTATGACATCACAGGGCATCAAGTGACATGAAACATGGAGAGCTAAGTGAACAGAGGGGTCTGGGCCAAGATTTTAACTTATTTGGGGGTCTGTGACTTGATGCTTCCCATTTCCTGTTCTGCACTTTGCAAAATGCAAAAATTCTCTGTGCACATAAAACATTACAGTATCACTAGGAGTATAATGAACCATGGAACCATTATTTTAAGTCAATAGCTAATTAAATCTATTAATCATGATGTTAGATTGAAAATGTACAAATTGAGATTTATAGATTGAAAATCCACCGCCGGTCTAAATGCTGGCTTAAATTTAGACCCTTTTCTGGCTTAAATTTAGACCCTTTTCTACGCCTAAAACAGGTGTAGAAAATGATAATCCCCGCTCACGCCATGCCCCCTTTTTTATACCTGGCGTGAGCGAGGAAAAGTCCAAGATTGTGGTGCCAGAAAACTGCCATATATCTGAAAATAAATGTCACCCATAGTGTATTTCTCATAGACATCAATGCTAATGCATTGAAGTCTATGAGAAAAGCAATCTAATAATTTCTTGTTATAGTTCCCTATGGGAACTAATAAAAAGTATTTACAAAAAAAGAAAAAAAAATGTTTTTAACAATATTAAAAAATAAAAAGATATACAAATTCAAATCAATCCCTTTCCCAAATGGAAAAATAGAAAAAAAGGAAAAATGGCTGATTTGCCATTTTTTGTTGCTTCACCTCCTACAATAAATTGAATTAAAAAAAGTCATACACACACCAAAATGGTATCAATGAAAAGTAAGGATCACCCCACAAAAAATTAACCCCCATACAGCTCTGCATGGGGGTCAGAATATGGCGATGCACAGAAAAAAAGTATTTTCTTTCAAAGTTTCTCTTTTTTTCCCCACGTATTACAATACAAAAAAAACTTTACAAGTATGGTATTGTTGTTATTGTACTGACCCAGAAAATTAACGTAACTGGTCACTTTTACCACATAGGAAATTCTGTAAAAACAAAACCCATAAAACTGTAGCATAATTGTCAGGTCTGGTCATCAGAGAACATAGGTTCTATGTTTTGCTTGGTTTTCTGAGTTTTTGTGTGTTTCTGTTTAGTGCCTACGCCTTGCCTTGAACCACGTTCACACTGTGGGTTGTTTTGGAGCCAACGCCCAGCTTCTTGTTTGGTTTGTCTACTCAGGGTTAATACTCAGGTGCTGGCTGAGTGGCTTCTCTGAATCTGGTCCATTCAGAACCTGGGGGTGGGATATCTTCCTGCATATATACCTACCTTCCTCTCTGCTCCTTGCTGGTTTTTGCAATTCCTTGCTATTCCTGCTTGCGTTGTATTGTGTATCCTGACTGCTGATTTGACCCTTGGCTTGTATCTGACTACTCTACCGTCTTCCGATTTTGTACTTTGTTATTCCTGGTTTTGACGCGGCTTCCTGACTCTCCATTTGGTGTTTTGTCTGTCTTGTTTGTTGTTCCCTGTTCCCTGCACCTTATACAGTGTATTTCGCAGTCCTCGTGGTTGTCGCCCCACGGTTTAGCGTGGGTGAGGCAATAGGCAGGGACAGAGGGTTGGGTAAGCTCAGGGCACACGCTCCTCTGTTGTCTGTTTATCCCAACCTTGACAATAATTGTGTGTTTTTTATAATCTTACCCTATTTGGAATTTTTTCCTGCTCCCCACTACATTTTATGCAACCGTAAATGGTGCCATTAGAAAATACAAACAGGGAATAAGTGATGTGAAGGAACCAAGCAGAAATTATAGAACAAAGAATGCAAAGAAAAAAAATGGGGGTTAGTCAGCACATCCCAATGCGCAAGTGCGCGATGCCATGGTTGAAAGCACAAAAGCAAAAACAAACACAATGCAGCAGCACTCTACAAACACATAATAAACTAAATACAATAATGCCATACTCGCTGTAGAAAAAGTACTAGCGCTAATGCTACACTCATAAATGTGAGATTCTTGGCAAATACATTTTGTACAAAATTATTTGTGCCTGTCCACCAACAACAAGGTGATATCTTGAGGACAACAACCTACTCTAAATACTACTTCTACTGGTCTCATACTGGCCTCTATTAAATTCAGGAAATGCAGGTTCACATACATGCTGAGTCCATACTGTATTGTACCTTTTTTGGTGCCAATGGCGTCCAATAAATGCAGGGAGAACAGGCTACATCTTTATACTGGCACTAATTAAAATCAGCCTATGGGGCGGACAAATTAGTTAGGAGTGCATGACCAATGGCTGAAAGCACATAAGCATAAAGTAAATATAATAGTGTCATACTTAGTATAGAAAATATACTAGTGCAAATGCTACAAAGAATGCCTTAAAGGGGTTCTCTGGGAATTAAGAAAATGAAAATACTTAAATATTACTTCTTTATAAATATATTCCCAAATAACTTTCATTAGTTATAATTGTTAGTTTTGTCTAGGTAGCAATCATTGGGAGAAACAAAATGGCTGCCGTCCTATTAGTACACACAAAACCTGTCTTAATCACACAGCAGGACAAGTTACTTCACAACACTGAGATAAAGAGCTGCCTCATCCTCCTCTTCTCTGTTTGTCAGGGGTTATGATCCTGAATGCAGATGATAAAATCTTTAGCTAAATCTCTGTTGGAATGGAGTTCATGAGCAGATGTGGATAATGAGCAGCAGCACTTGTAGTTCTCCATACTTCTAGTCTCCATTGCCACAGTCTGTCCTGTCCATCCTCCCTGTACCTCATGAGCTCCATTCCCAAAAAGATTCAGCTAAATATCTGACTAAACTGTAGTCAGGAGCATAATCCCTGACAAGCAGAGCAGAGAGGAGGATGAGGCAGCTCTTTCTCTCAGTGTTGTGAAGTAACTTGTCCTGCTGAGTGATTAGGACAGGTTTTGTCTGCACTAATAGGATGGTGACCATTTTGTTTCTCCTAATGATTGCTCCCCAGACAAAACAAGCCATTATAACTAATGAAAAGTATTTGGGAATGTATTTATAATAAAGTAATATTTGCATATTTTCATTTTCTTAATTCCCGGAGAACCCCTTTAATTTACTGAGTGCAAAGACAACAATCAGCACATCCAGCAGCAGTTCGTACAAAGTGCAATCTCTGCTCTCAGATCATGGGGTATGGTAGCTGGCAATGTGGCAGAAGATTACACTCAGAAGATTTGTTAGCTGACAATATCTCTCTCCTGATTTTCTTCCCCATGGCTGTACTCTGGCACCTGTGGCTGTAGATGTCCACTGTATGATGAAGGCTTCTAGCTATGTCTTTCCTGAACTGCGGTGGTGGTGTCTTAACGTGTTTATCTTCACCTTGCAGAGAAGTCTGTTTAGCTTGAATGTTTAATCACTCTGCTAACACAAATTTCCTGAAGTTTACAGATGTTCTGTAGATTCGGACTCTGCAGGCTATCTGGAGTAGTGGTGCTCCTATATGAGCTGGCCTGAAGCTGGATGGCATGCTTCCTCACTCTCTTCTTTCTAGCTCCTCTATCTCTGCCCCTCCATTGGCAGGAAGTCAGACCAGCCCACTCCTACCGAGTGGGGAGAAATGGGATGGTAAGTCCCAATCCTGTTGCTAACCACTACCAATCACATCCCAACTGCTGGTGACATTACATTAAATTGCATTATACTACAACCCATTTGCAATAGTAGTAGCCCCAGGTTTCGGGTACTACACTAGCACCTCTAGGTGTGCCATTATTTTAGAAGGTTTCCTGGTCATAGCTTTTATTTAACTATCTTGAACAACCCCTTTAACACTTCACAACTCAACTTGACAGTAACTAGGTATTTACACTCATTAACAAAAAAAAAAGCAAAGGGCGAAACCCGGGTTGGGTTGAACACTAGGCAAGGACGCCGGATGTATTGTTTTGAAGTGCCTGTTTTTAACATACGCTTGTGAGTACAATAAAAGCTGTTTAAAATATAATCCTGAGGGTCCGTCACTATTGTGGTGTTTTTGGATCCTGACAGGAATATTTTGAGAAGGTATGCTTTGCACTATGAGGATGCACTGGCGGTGTTGATGTCTTGGTTGGATCCAGGATCTGAAGGAGCGATCTGTATACCAGCAGCGCGGTCTTCACATCTCTAAGATGGTTTACAACTCACCTCCTTAAAAGTATTCATGAGAAATACAATATATACATAATATATATAATACACAAATACAGGTGATAGACTCTCAAGTAGAGACTGAAAATAAGCAGTAGAGTCATGATTATATAGAACTGGAAGAAAAATAATGTAAGAAAGAAATCACAAGGCAAAAATAAGGGCTTAAAATGTAAGGCTATCAAAATCTAAACATTTATTCACTGTATGTGCAGAGATATTAAGCTCCCCTCCCCTACTCCAGATTGTACATGCTAGAGGCAAGCCTTGGGCTAAGATCGTCCAATTTTAACTATCCAGTGACAGTTGTAATCCAATGAAGTGTATGCACCCCAAAGAATTCCTCTGGAAAAGCATGCAGCAAAAAGTCTATATGTAGCCCCAGCCTTAAGCGGAACGCTCATTGCCGTTCATAACTACCAAGCCCTGTGTCTCAAATGTATGAGTGTGTAACCGCCATGCTATGTGATAGTATGCTGGTTGTAACCAATAGGATTGTGTCCTGCCTGACAGACTAAACTGTATGATTATTGCTTCAATCTGAGTAAGCCTTGTTCAAGTTTAACCTTGCGAAGACCATGTGAGTCACAGCCCTACACTCAAGGTCCGTACCGTGAAATGGGTATAGACCCATATACGTTTCTGATCATCTTACAAGGCCTGTCAGTCAAGATGACAGTTCCTTTTATGCAGTACTGCTTATGTATTACTGCAGGTACTGTAATAGTCCAAGATGGTGGTGGTGGATTCCATTTCACTTGTGATAAGGTGCAAACAAACAGATGTAGCAGGGTTAACAGTCACAGTCATAGCATGTTAACTAGATGTGATATCTCACCAAGTGTGCTACATCTGTAAGCTTAAAGGGGTTGTCTGCTCCTTTACGATTTATAGCCTAAACTCAGGGCAGTTTATCAATATCAGATTTGCGTGACTTTTTGAACTTTTTTTTTTACACAAATTTGACTTTTTATATTCTTAAGCTTGTTACAGTTATCTATGAAGTAAATCTGGCTATGTATCTAAGGGATTGAGGACCAGAAAATTTGTGTGCCATGCTACATGTAGGACACTCTATCTCCACATTCCTATAGGGCTGTGAAGACTAACCTCTGGCACTCCAGCTGTGGTAAAATTACAACTCCCAAGATGTACACTTGCTTGGCTGTTCTCAGAACTTCACAGAAGAATGGAGCATCTTGGGAGTTGTAGTTTTACCACAGCTGGAGTGCCGGAGGTAAGCCATCACTTTTATAGGGCAAACTTAAACAAATGACCAGTGTCTACCTATAAATGTGTTCATCTGTAACTTTTCTTGAATTTAATTAAAGACTTCAGTCTCTCACAAATAAAATATTGCAATATGCTAGTAAAACTCTTGACAGGCTGCAACTCACATCACAACCACTGGGTGGCCACACATAGGCACAGCATAGACATCTTGTGACAAAGTACTGCAGAATTATATATATTTTTAAGTTGGCCATCTTGCACCATGCATCTAGGAATATGTCTAGCCAAGAGCAAAGGTAAGGAGGGAACATCTGTATGCTCAACGGAGGCTTATAACTTCAACTCAACACAGTAATGAGATAAATAGCTTGAAGACATAATAAAACAGCTTTAGTAGAGATATATTAAGTATGTGTTAATCCATTTTTATTCAATTTTGCTTCAATTTTTATTCAATCTTGTGCACACAGATCACGATAATCATACATAGATAAGCGACTTTCTACATAAGCGATTTTCTCCTACTACCCAACCCCTTTCAAGCTCCTTGATGCCAAGATAGCATTAGTAATGTCAAAGTGACAGTGACATATATGGTGATGGGTAAATGCAATTGTTGAGCTTATTTAAAAAGAAACTGTATTGCACTGTTTACTATTAAATTAAATCCAAGACCACAGAATATACCTTTTTGGTGGCAGATGCCTTGTCTTCTGACCTGTCAAATGGTTTCAGCCATTTCAAAAGATTTGTCCGAAATGAATTGCAAAAGCTTTGGATTTGTCAGGAATCAGAATTTTTGGGAAATTCAATATTATTTGTTTAGAATTAATTCACTCACATCACTATTCTTATTATTCCTCCTTCTAAGGGTCCATTTACACGACCATTTCTGTTTTCAAGGATCCACAAAACATGGATACTGGGTTCCACATTTTGTGGATCGGAACATCCTTCCCTATGATAGAAATGCTTATTTTTGTCCTCAAAAACAGACACGAATAGGACATGTTCTATTTTTTTGTGGGGCCCTGGAAAGGAAGAGCTGTGCTGTCCGCATATTTTGAAATGAATGGGTCCGCATCCGAAACACAAAGTTGCAGAACGGACTGAAAAATCTAGTCTTGTGAATGTGCCCTTATTCTGACATTATTTTCTAGGATGTAACTACTTTGCCTACATTTCAGATAGTAAAATGGATTTGTGCATCCATTCTATTCACTTCTATTTTCTTCCATGTAGATTTTTTCTCCCTCAATGTGAACTCCATTTGATGGCTAAAAAAAAAATGTAATGACCATAAAGTGTTTGCAAGAACTCAGACATCTGCCAGGTACAGAAAATGCTGAAAATGAGGATTTAATCATCTCCGAGCAGTTGTAGGCAGCCATCTCCTGTGCTGATGTGTGAATAAGAAAACATTTAGTAATAAGTAGTATTGAGCGAGTACCTCTGTGCTCGTATGCTCGGGTGCTCTAGCTGAGCACTAGGGGTTGCTCGAGTGCTCGGCCGAGCACCCGAGCATAATGTTAGTCAATGGGACTAAACCTGGCACCCCCCGCTCGGTAGAGGGGAGGGTGTCTGGTTAATAGAAAAAGGTCAGAATCGTGACTTCTCCTCTTTTACTCCTTTCACTCGTAAAGGTATGCTAATTAACTGAATTTGTACGCATTAGCGCACAATGCATACGCATTAGCGCACAATGCATACGCATTAGCGCACAATGCGTACGCATTAGCATACAAATGCATACGCATTAGTGTACAAATCAATATTACAGTGCAGGGAAGAGACTCGAGCACCCGAATACCGAGCGGAACCGAGCGGACCCGAGCGTAGGCATGCTCAGCCGAACAGCGGGTCGGCCGAGCATGCTCGCTCAACACTAGTAATAAGACCAGGAACTGACTAGGAAAAGAACGTATAGAACCAGGGTATTAAAGGGGTTGTCCGAGTTATTTTTTTGTTCTTTATATGTTTCTAACTTGTCAGGTATAACAACTTTCCCATATACTTTGTGTTTCTAAAGCTGCTGGTTTCTCAGAGTTGACTGAGGGTCACATGACCTGTGATGTCACCTTATCTCCCTGGTCTGTGATGTTTCGTTCAAAAGCCTCAGAGTTCAGATAACAGTCTGTACACGAGACGTCACTGGCCACGCCCCCTTTCTTTGCCGGGCTGCTATCTGCTCTCCTCCTTCAGATAAAACATTAACCCCTTCAGCCAGAACACACTGAGGGCTCAAGGCTTTACAACAAACAGTAGCTGCAGCAGTGAGAGGAGACAAATGCTGGGCACAAGAGCTGTAGAGGAATTGTATTGTACAAGAACAGGTAGGGAGAATTTCCTGTATGTATTAGCAGTGTCATTTTACAGCTGGGACTTGTAGTCCTACACATACAACATGCTGCTGAGTATTCCAGCAGACAGACATATCACTCAGCACTTGTATTCATTCCCTTTGTGGAGAAGGGGGAGGGGCTGAGATTGTTGTTATTGCATGTAAACAAAGACCAGAAGAGAACCAGGGAAATTAGGAAATATGGATTTTTTTTGCCTAAAACTTGCTTAACTTAGTTATATATTGCTGCCCATCAGATTTACAGTGCTATATATTTTTTGTCATAACTCGGACAACCCCTTTAAAGGTGATGGAATACTTTAAAACCATCAACCCCTTCCCAGAAAAATCCGTTCTCATACATTGATAGCAGGCATCAATTCAATCATCCTAGAACAATAAAACTCTGTGAGGTTATGCATGTGGTATTTACATTACTAAACCTTTTAGACCAGCACCATGTGTGTATAGTTTCTAACATGCAATAAATTTCCCAGCTCGGAATATGTAAGGCTGCACCCATCTCCTATTTAATATCTATTATGTTTAATGTTGTCTGTCAAGCTTCGAGTGCAGATGTCTGCCGCAACCGAAAATTCAAACAATGCAATCACCGACTATTATTAAAGATGACAAATGAATGTAATGTTTGAAGATTATTGGAGGACGACTCTCTCGCTTACTCTCGATAACTCGGAGAAGCTGCCAGCCAGTGTGACTGCAGAGGAAACAAGCACGGTGCCAGGGTTTGATATGACATGTGTAAACATTTTTAAAAGCTACCCGAAAAAGCAGAGGGAAAGGGAGCTGGCAGGAACCCAAGATGCAGGATGATGAAGTGGGCCAAGAATTCAGTTTTGGAATAGTTCCATGTGTGGTTTTGAGAGTAATTTGTATGGTTTGGAAAGGCAGTAATATAGCACTGTGTAGGGAGAGGTTATCTAAGGTAATGTCTGCAAGATGAGTAGTATTTTTTGCTAGACTTTCAATGAAAGCTTCAATAGAGAGACAGCTCCATAAAAGGAAACTGCAGATGGATAGTAAATTATGTTACATTATTCTCTCTTCCGCTGTAGAGTAGGATTTTAAAGTACAGTATTAGAAAGGCATTATGAATTTGTACTTGTGATCTTTGAGTTCTCTGTTTCACTCATCCCTGTTCGTGAATGTAGGATGTACTTACCTCTGAGGGATAATTATAAATGTCTGCACGCTGCTCCTCAACATCATTAAAAAATATTTAAAATGCTCAAAGACACAAATGAAATGTGCAGTATTTATCTGTGCTGTAACCCGGTCCTTTAAATAACTGGGCTGCCAGAGAAGTTAAAACTGAGGTACTGGCGGTGGTCTTTCCTGTCTGCAGTGGGCAGCAATTTAAAGGAAGCCAGACCTGCACTTAAAATAATACCAGAACCAGCATCTCTATGAGCTGTTTCTAACCTCATGACACTCAGTATGGTGTGGATTGTGGTGAGGTCTATCTACTCTTCCACAGATCAGTGGCAGTCTGTAGGTGAGACTTTAATTCATACTGGGACTGCAGAGATGCCTTACTGACTTATGATAGTGCCTTTCTGCAGCCCTCATGTCAGGGATGTCCTGAGGATGAAACTCTTACTTGCAGCCTTACTCCTCTTTTCCTGCAGCTTGGTCTGATTCTCTCAGGTTCCATGTAAGCAGCTTACCTGGCTGTTGTATCAAGTCCACTATACTGCAGCTGAGTCATGAAGAGAGGTGGGAGGGAGATCTTTTTTATAGTTGCATCCTCTGCATGATCCTGACATCAAAAAGCAAGCCAGGACAATAAAACACTCTACTAGTCCTCCTGTACTGTGTTCACAGAAAGCCCCTTCACCTCCCCAGTCACTACTAATCTCAGACAGGACAGGTATATTTTTGGGCGACAGGGACATGCAGCATGGCAGAAATCAAACATGGAAACTGTGTGTAAATGTGTATATACGATATATTTTCAAAAGCTGAAATTATAATAATTGATCTTAAAGCAAACTGTCACCATACTTTTGCACTAAAATTGACAGAGAACCCATATTCCTTGTGGTCCCAATTCCATAAGTTTTTTTTTCTTTTTTTCTAATCACATCCCCCTTTATCCTTCTTCTGCCTAATTGCTGCTGTTGGTTTTGGAGATTCATATTTTAAAGAGAACCTTTCACCTCTCCTGACATGCCTGTTTTAATAGCTTCATGCATCCCCCACGTACTAACAATTCTAGAACATCTATTCTTATGTCTGTATGTTGTGTCATTCCTTTATTATTTCAACTAGAAGTTATGAATTGCTAATAGTCTGCAGTAAGGGTACAGAGGGGCAGTAACCAGTTAGGGGAGTGTCCCTGCACATACTCACTCTATCCAATCAGTACTGCCCTTCTCAGACTGTGCAGGTACACCCCCCAACTGGTTACCACCCTTTGTACCCTTTCTGCAGACTGCTAGCAATTCAGTCCTAACTTCTAGTAGAAATAATAAGGAATGGAACAACATATAGACATAAGAATAGATGCTCCAGAATTGTTATTACATGGGGAATGCATGAAGCTATTAAAACAGGCATGTCAGGAGTGGTGAAAGGTCCTCTTTAATGAATGAATAAATGAACAACTAGCCAGTCTTCATCTTATAGGTACAAAGGGGCATGATCCAGAGCAGTTCTGGCATTGTTCTGTTGTCCAGCAGCGCGAGACACTCGAAAGATATTACACTTGGTTTTGACAGCAGAATTTAAGCGGAAATAATAATATGACTTTTTTTTTAACTAGTATGGCCATAGTAATTCTGTATTTTAACAGTGTATATTGGTAATGATGCTGTTTGATCACTAATGTTCTGTAACAAACCTCTAAGGCCTTCACAGAACAGCTGTAGTTATATTGCTCTGTGGCATTTGGTTCTGCCGGGGCGTTTTTTTGTGCTTTGCTACGGTGTTGCTGCTTAATATTCTGTCAACCTAGAACCGCCTACATCTTTTTCCAGGGCTTCTTTAGGCCCCTTTCACACGGGCGAGATTTCCGCGCGGGTGCAATGCGCGATGCGAACGCATTGCACCCGCACTGAATTCTGACTCATTCATTTCAATGGGTCTTTTCACATGAGCAATGTTTTTCATGCATCAGTTCGCCGTTGCGTGAAAATCGCAGCATGTTCTATATTCTGCATTTTTCACGCAGCCCTGGCCCCATTGAAGTGAATGGGTCTGTGTGAATCACGCATTGCATCGGCACGCAAGTGATTCACTGATGGTTGCTAAGAGATGTTGTTTGCAAACATTCAGTTTTTTATCACGCGCATGAAAAACGCATCAAAACGCATCGCACCTACGCGGAAAAAACTGAACGAACGTACACAATCACAGTCAGTTTTGATCGCGTGTGGATTGGTGCGGATGCATACGGATTTTCCGGAACGCACCCTGAACGCATCCGGACTGAATCTGTGACACTCGTGTGAAAGAGGCCTTAAGTTCCCAGTCTGCTCCTCTTGGTGCTTCCACATGTCACATTGGTTCTGCATTTTGGAAAAAACTAACGTAAAAAAGCATGCAAGTTTTTCAATAACATATCTGCAATTATGCGGTATTTGCTTCCCTCAAAATACACAGCAGACAAGTTACATTAATGCAAATCAGTTTTGTAATTAATGCAAATTAAGTTTGCTGTATGTGATTTTATTTTTTTTTTCCTTTGCGAGAATGAAACGCAGCATAAATGCTATGTTGTTTCAAAAACCGCACACATTCTTTTGCCAAATCCAAAACTCTCTGACAGGTGGCAGCACCCTTAAAGAGATATTCCAGCAAAATTAACCCTTTCACTCCTGGAGGTTTTTTCGGTTATGCATTTTCGTTTTGCACTCCCTGCCTTCAAACAGCCATAACGCTTTTATTTTTCTGTTCACATAGCTGTATGAGGGCTTGTTTTTTGCGGGACAAGTTGTACTTTCCAACGCCACCATTTAATATTGCATATGGTGTAGTGGGAAGCGGGAAAAAAGTTCCAAATCAGGTGAAATTGCAAAAAAAAAAGCTATTCCTCTACAGTTCTACGGGTTTCTTATTTACAGCGTTCGATGTGCATTAAAACTGACCCATTACTTTCATTCTACTGGTCAGTACGAATCCGGCAATACCTAATATGTATAGTTTTTCCTGCGTTTTGATAGTGATAAAATAATTAGAAAGTTGCCCTTTTTTTTTTTTTTCCTTGTCATATCTTGACCCCTATAACTTTTTGCTATTTATGTGTACAGAGCTGTATGGGGGCTCATTTTTTGCGGGGCGATCTGAAGTTTTTATTGATACCATTTTGGGGTGTGTATGACTTTTTGATCACTTTTTATTTAATTTTTTTTAGAAAATAAAAGCGACAAAAAACGGCAAATCGCCATTTGGACGCTTTTTTCCGCCACACAATTCGCCGCATTGGAATTTTTTTTAAATATTTTAAAAGTACGGGCGTTTTCAGTCACGGTGATACCCATGATGTCTATATTTATTGTTATTTAGGTATTTATTTTTTAATTATACGGAAAGGGGGGTGATTTGAACTTTTATATCGTTTTTATTTTTTATATATTTTTTTACTTTTTTTTAAATTTTTTTTGACTATTTGAAAGGTCAAATATGAGCTAATATATTGTGGCTTTTTTTTTTCTTTATGAGCAATCAGGGATTTTCTAGACTCAGATAAATCCAAGAATTGCTCATCTCTTATCCTGGCCTGCCATCTAGTGGAAAGAATAAGAATTGCACTTTGAAAACTGTAATCCTCACCAGCGAGGATTACAGTTTTCATATGGTGTACAGACACCCCGATTGGCCACACGGGGTGTCTGTACACCACCCGGAAGCGAACGCTTCCGGGTTCAGACGCAACTAGATGCCCATCTAAACGCCCAGCAAGACGCCGCCGATCAAGTAAGTAGTGGCAAGTCTCTGCTGTTAGAAACAGCAGAGACTTGCCGGCCATGACGCCCGCCGCACTTGCGAGCGGGCGCCATGTGCCCGCATCGCCCCAGCGCCATACATGTACAGCGCTGGGAGTGTAAGGCTTAAAAGCTACCTTTATGGCCTAGCAATGTTTGAAAACAATAAATGATCTTACACTCACCGCAGCTGGCAGCGAACCATGAGGTGAGTATCAGATCAATTATTGCTTTAAAACATTGCCAGGCCATAAGGGCAGATTTAAATTATATTGGAATACCCCTTTATATGAACAGTACATTATATCGTAAGAATATCGATGCATACAGGACTATATAACGGAATTATTTATTTGAACTGTGTGATGACATTGCATGTGCACATTGCGAGCACACATAGACACTCAAATGCTGCAAGTGCCATGCAACAACAGGCTTCATTAGCATATACAGCCATAGATGTGACACATCAGACCTTGGACTGCCATCAGTCTGAAATGCAATAGATATTCAATGTGGGAATTCCCTTTTTAATGCATTGTTGCAATTTTATTATACCGTTATGTAGTCATCACTGAGTTATCTTTGCTCGCCTCCAGCAGCAGAAAGGCTGAACCCCTGATTGCACATGTTGAATGAGAAGGCAAAGATTGGGAAGTAACCTGACTAGAGTTAATCGAATCCTAAAATATTCGGGGATTCGGAATTCGGCCGAATCACGAATCCCATTAAAGTCTATGGGAGACCCGAATATTTTTGCAGGGGCCAAAGGTTCTGCACAGTCAAGTTTGCCCCAACATGTGAAAACCTCAGAAAAAGATGGAAACACCTTGGAAATGGATAGGAAACACCAGGGGCAGCATGTAGGGATGCCTCTGAGGCTCCCTAATTGCACCATTTTTTCTAAATCTGGCCAATAGTCTGGTGATGACCCCAAGGCAATTTTCAGGGACATGGTAATGGTGACCCACTTAAAAATGCTGCCTGACAACCTAGCGGTGAACCCCTGATTGTCTGTCTTTCAATAAGATTGCAGTGTAAAGCATGATGGTGAGCCTCAGTATGACTTTTTGGATGGAGATTGCATGTGGTCACGTACTCCCTGGAACCCCATAGTCACCCCTTCTCTGATGTGCTACCCCAGAACATTCTCTGCCCCAATTCGCAAGACCTTTTGCAGTCTCAGTGTGCTGACAGTGGGGATTTACCAGTGTTGTCTGAGGAGGTGGTGGACAATGGCGAGACACAGGTGTCGGGGGGTGAGGTAGTTGAAAGTGAAGCAAGTTACAGTGGGGACTCCTTGGGGGGACTTTCTCATCATGGGACAGATTCAACTTGGGTGGATCAGGCACAGGAACAGATCAATTATTTTTTTTTGTGTTTATTTAACTTTTATTTAGCACAAATAACCACAGAGATATTTATTCGTTCTCTTCGCTGCGCAGTCTGGCGTTGGGGTTCGTCACTTTGATGGCGAGCTGTGCCGCTCTCTCCACAATGGTCTTTCGGTTCTTTGAGGAGACGTTGTGGGCGATTTCTGCACAGAAGGACTTGTTGCTCATCAACAGAACCTCGAGCTCCTTGACATTGTGGACCAGGAATTTGCGGAACCCTGTGGGCAGCATGTGTTTGGTCTTCTTGTTGCTACCGTACCCAATGTTGGGCATCAGGATCTGCCCCTTGAACCTCCTGCGGGCTCTGTTGTCAATACCTCTGGGTTTGCGCCAGTTACGCTTAATCTTTACATAACGGTCTGATTGGTGGCGGATGAACTTCTTCGTCCGCTTCTTGACGATCCTGGGCTTAATGAGGGGCCGGAGAGCCGCCATGATACCGGTTCGGAGCGTCCGCCTTCTCCGCAGACAGCCCGAGGAAGAGAGCGGAACAGATCAATTTTAAGTGTGAGGCAACATCAGCACCACAACCGCTTGGGAGAGGCAGTGGGCATTGTGTTTAGAAAGGCTGATGGGCTTCCGTCAGCACTGTGTGTATAGAACCCCATGGCCTTTCATAAAAAATTTGGCTACAAAGCCGCATGACTCCTGAAAAATTGTTTTTAGAAAGCCGGATGACTTTCCTGAAAAATTGTTAGTAGAAAGACGGATGACTTTCCTGAAAAATTGTTAGTAGGAAGCCGGATGACTTTCCTGAAAAATTGTTGCATATGCAACTCAGATGAAGAGGAGGAGGAGGAAAGCAAGCAATTTAGGAGGTAGCCTGAGGTGGGGATGAGAACTGGGGGGATATCCATGACCTGTTCATCTTGATGAACGTGAGGATGTCGGCGTTGTCGGTGGACAGGCGCGTCCGTTTGTCCGTAATGATACCCCCGGCGGCACTAAAAACCCTTTCAGACAGTACACTTGCAGCAGGGCAGGCAAGCACCTCAAGAGCGTACTGCGCAAGTTCTGGCCACCTGTCCAGCTTGGCCAGCCAGTAATTATATGGCGTGGAGTTATCGGTCAGGACGTTGGTCTGGTCCGCGACATACTCCCTCACCATCTTGCGGTACTGTTCCGCCCTGCTCTGCCTGCCCTGTGGCTGTGTCGTACTGTCTTGCTGGGGTTTAAGAAACTTGGCAAAAGCATGGAATAGTGTACCCCTGCCCTTGGCGCCTACACTGACTTTCCCCCTCCTCTCCAACTTCAGCCACTGCAGTCCGCCCCCTGTTGCTCGACTGGTCTGAAAAGGCCTGTAGCAGTTTCTGAACCAGGGCCTTGTGGTAGAAAGTGACTCGGGTGCTCCTTTCCTCCACGGGTATAAGTTGGGCAAAGTTGTCCTTGTAGCGTGGGTCAAGGAGGGTGTACACCCAATAGTCATTGGTGGACAGTATCCTCTTGACCCGGGGATCACGACAAAGACAGCCAAGCATAAAGTCTGCCATGCACCCTACTGTGCCAACCCGCAAGCCTTCAGCCTCCTCACTTAGCGGACTCTCCATCTCCTCCTCCCCCCCTTCCTCCGACCCCAATTCATCCTCCTCAGCCCATACCCGCTCAACAGGTAGCATGGAATCACCCCCTGATGCATGGTGGCTAAGAGTTTCTTCCTCCTCCTCAGCCTCCTCCTCCTCCTCAGTTTTGCGCTGCGAAACTGACAACAGGGTGCTCTCAATGTCACTGTCTTCCCCCACCTCCTGTGACACTGCTGAATCCTCAGATCTTAGGTTCCTCAAGGAGTTCTGGATGAGGCACAACAGAGGGATGGTGACACTGATGTTGGTTGCATCACCACTGACCATCTCTGTTGCCTCCTCAAAGGGACCTAAGACCTGGCAGATGCCAGCCATCCACGTCCACTCCTCAGCATAGACATGAGGAAACTGACTGGCCTGACTACCACCTCGGGGGATCAGCTGGCAGTCTACAACTGCCCTGCGTTGTTGGTACACCCTGGCTAGCATGTGTAACGTCGAATCCCAAAGCGTGGGAACGTCACACAGCAGCTGGTGAACAGGGAGTTGTAGCCGCCCTTGCACAGTCCTGAGGGTCGCAGCATCGGTGGAGGACTTGCGAAAATGGGCGCAAATGCGCCGCACCTTGGTGAGCAACTCACTCAACTGGGGGTAGGTCTTGAGGAACCGCTGGACCACCAAGTTGAGCACGTGGGCCATGCATGGCACGTGAGTCAGCCCACCAAGATGCAGAGCCGCCACCAGGTTACGCCCATTATCGCAGACCACCATTCCTGGCTGAAGGTTCAGCGGCGCCAGCCACACATTGGTCTGCCCCCTGATGCCCTGTAAGAGCTCTTCAGCCGTGTGCCTCTTATCCCCCAGGCTCAGCAGTTTCAGGACTGCCTGCTGCCGCTTCCCTACCACAGTGCTGAAACTGCTGGCCATCGAGGAAATGAGACTTGACGATTGGGGCATCACTGCCACTTTGGAGGAGGAGGAGGTGGAGGCATAATGTGCCGGAGACACACAGACGGAACTATGTCCCGCAATTCGTGGTGTGGGTAGCACATGTGCAGCCCCACGATCGGTCTCTGACCCAGCCTCCACCAGATTGACCCAATGTGCCATGAGGGAGATGTAATGTCCCTGGCCACCGGTACTCGTCCACGTATCTGTGGTCATGTGGACTTTACCACAAACCGCGTTTTGAGAGCGTGGGCGATGTTCTCAGACACATGCCGGTGCAGGGCGGGGACGGCACATCGGGCAAAATAGTGTCGGCTGGGGACAGAGTAACGGGGGGCTGCCACCTCCATAAGGTTGCGGAAGGATTCTGTCTCCACAAGCCTGTACGGCAACATTTCCAAACTAATCAGCTTGGCGATGTGCACATTTAGAGCTTGCGCATGGGGGTGGGTGGCTGCGTACTTGCGCTTGCGTTCAAATGTCTGCGGTAGAGACAGTTGAACGCCGCACTGGGACACATGAGTGGAGGAGAGGGAGGGAGATGGAGCTGGACGGATCCTTTCAGGGCTGGAGGCAGCAACGTCCTGGCTTGGACGAGACACAGTTGCTGGACTAACTGTGTCAACGTCACCAGCTGACAGAAGTGCAAACCATTTGGTGGGGTGTTTTCTCTCCAAATGTTTGTGCAGGCTACTAGTGGTCAGGTTGTTGCGTTTTGAACCCCTGCTCATTGACGTGTGGCACAGCTTGCACACCGCCAAACGAGGATCGGCCTCATCATCCTTAAAGTACTCCCAAACTAAGGAGTGGCGCATAGTATGGGCTGGAGCGTGACCTCTAGGAGCACTTGGGGAAGTAGTGACTCGGCCCTGGCTTCTCCCTCGTCGATGTCGTCTCACAGTCTGAACCACTGCCTCCAGTTGCCTCATCCACCCAAGTAGGATCTGTCCCCTCATCATCCCCCAGGTCTTCCTCAGACTCCACAGTGACGTCCCTGACAACTACCTCCGACAACAGTGTCTCGTCGTCATCTTCCACCAGCTCCTCAGACGCCACTGCTAACTCCCCACTCTCATAACCCGGAGACAGCAAAAGGTCCTGAGAATCAGGGCATAGCAGCTCGTCCACTGGCACATCAGGGAAGTGGTGGCTGAAGAGTTCCATGGATAAATTTTGTCAGTGGGACATACCCCTAGAGGGTTCTGGCTGGGGAGAAGGAGGGCGAGTTGGAGGACAGACACCCTGGCTCAGAGAAGTCAACTGCCTGGATGAGGGGGCAGACGAAACGTGGCTGGACGTGCTCTCTGCAATCCACTGAACCACCTCCTGTTGTTGTTTGGGGTCTGTCAGAGTTGTAGGACGCTGCCCTACCAACTTCTGGAGTTGACCAGGCACCCTGACCTTACGTGTTTCCACTGTACCCACAGCAGCCGGCACTGTGTCACCACGCACACCACGGTCATCACCGCTGACCACAGCACCACCACGATTCCCACCTCTCCCTCCACGACCACCTTTTCCACCTCTCCCAGCTCTTCCCCCTCTCCCCCTGACCCTGGGGTTCTCCATGTGCACAGTAGCAGTATTATATTATTATAATTGTAAAGATTCAATACGGTATCTACAGACTGTGAGGTATATAGCAGGCTGATGAAATTTTTTTCCCAACTCACTGCACCGTGTATTACAGATCAGTGAAATTCAACGGACAATATAGATACGCAGGTAATATTATTTTTCACACCTATCCCAAAAAAAAATTTACGCAGTTTGCGCAAATAAAACTGGAATCTACAGATCATACGGTATCTATAGACTGTGAGGTATATAGCAGGCTGATGAAATTTTTTTCCCAACTCACTGCACCGTGTATTACAGATCAGTGAAATTCAACGGACAATATAGATGCGCAGGTAATATTATTTTTCACACCTATCCCAAAAAAAAAATTTACGCAGTTTGCGCAAATAAAACTGGAATCTACAGATCATACGGTATCTATAGACTGTGAGGTATATAGCAGGCTGATGAAATTTTTTTTCCCAACTCACTGCACCGTGTATTACAGATCAGTGAAATTCAACAGACAATATACACTCACCGGCCACTTTATTAGGTACACCATGCTAGTAACGGGTTGGACCCCCTTTTGCCTTCAGAACTGCCTCAATTCTTCGTGGCATAGATTCAACAAGGTGCTGGAAGCATTCCTCAGAGATTTTGGTCCATATTGACATGATGGCATCACACAGTTGCCGCAGATTTGTCGGCTGCACATCCATGATGCGAATCTCCCGTTCCACCACATCCCAAAGATGCTCTATTGGATTGAGATCTGGTGACTGTGGAGGCCATTTGAGTACAGTGAACTCATTGTCATGTTCAAGAAACCAGTCTGAGATGATTCCAGCTTTATGACATGGCGCATTATCCTGCTGAAAGTAGCCATCAGATGTTGGGTACATTGTGGTCATAAAGGGATGGACATGGTCAGCAACAATACTCAGTAGGCTGTGGCGTTGCAACGATGCTCAATTGGTACCAAGGGGCCCAAAGAGTGCCAAGAAAATATTCCCCACACCATGACACCACCACCACCAGCTTGAACTGTTGATACAAGGCAGGATGGATCCATGCTTTCATGTTGTTGACGCCAAATTCTGACCCTACCATCCGAATGTCGCAGCAGAAATCGAGACTCATCAGACCAGGCAACGTTTTTCCAATCTTCTACTGTCCAATTTCGATGAGCTTGTGCAAATTGTAGCCTCAGTTTCCTGTTCTTAGCTGAAAGGAGTGGCACCCGGTGTGGTCTTCTGCTGCTGTAGCCCATCTGCCTCAAAGTTCGACGTACTGTGCGTTCAGAGATGCTCTTCTGCCTACCTTGGTTGTAACGGGTGGCAATTTGAGTCACTGTTGCCTTTCTATCAGCTCGAACCAGTCTCGTTGCCCATTTGCCCATTCTCCTCTGACCTCTGGCATCAACAAGGCATTTCCGCCCACAGAACTGCCGCTCACTGGATGTTTTTTCTTTTTCGGACCATTCTCTGTAAACCCTAGAGATGGTTGTGCGTGAAAATCCCAGTAGATCAGCAGTTTCTGAAATACTCAGACCAGCCCTTCTGGCACCAACAACCATGCCACGTTCAAAGGCACTCAAATCACCTTTCTTCCCCATACTGATGCTCGGTTTGAACTGCAGGAGATTGTCTTGACCATGTCTACATGCCTAAATGCACTGAGTTGCCGCCATGTGATTGGCTGATTAGAAATTAAGTGTTAACGAGCAGTTGGACAGGTGTACCTAATAAAGTGGCCGGTGAGTGTAGATATGCAGGTAAAATTATTTTCAGACCTATCAAAAAAAAAACATGTACGCAGTTTGCGCAAATAAAACTAGAATCTACATATCAATACGGTATCTATAGACTGTGAGGTATATAGCAGGCTGATGAAATGTATACCCTAGTCACTGCACAGTCATGCACAGGAATATATCTGTTTATAGATGTATAGTTTGAGCTATGTGGCTGGACAAGGTGTACCAGGCACAGCTCTGCACAGAATACAGGCTTACAGCATATACTGAAATTTTCTCACAGAATCAATTAGTTTTTAAAAGACTGTTGGGGCTTCCTATCCTGCACAGAATACAGGCTTACAGCATATACTGTATAGTTTTCTTCACAGAATCAATTAGTCTTTAAAAAGAATGTTGCGGCTTCCTATCCTACACAGAATACAGGCTTACAGTATATACTGTATACTGTTCTTCAGAGTATAGTCTTTAAAAAGACTGTTGGGGCTTCCTAACCTAACTCCTAACTAACTGCTTGCTGCACACACTACACTAGCTAACATTGTCTGTCTCTTCTCCTTCCCAAAGCACAATGAGGCTGATGCTGCAGGTCCCTACCTTATATAAATTTAGGTCACATGTCACTGCCAGCCAATCACTGCTGGGGAGGTATAGGGGCTGTTACATCACAGCAGGCGTTCCCACAGGCTTCCCTTTGATGCTGATTGGCTGAAAAAAAACGGGCATTTCAAACTTGCAGTGACGCACGAATAATCACGAGTTCCGCGCTGCCTCGGGATGCCGAGCCGAAGCAGGCAATATTCGTGCGAATCACGAATATTGCCGCTTCGATTCGCTCATCACTAAACCTGACAGGTTTCAATTACATAGAAGAGGTCTGCTGTACAAATAACTGCATTTTGAAGAGAAGGGCTCCATAAGAATATTGCACAAAAGCATATAAGAACACTGAAGTTCCCATTTGCTTGTATTCTTTATTCCTGCTAATTTACTACAGACTCTGCTTCTCCTTTTGAGACCCCCAAATTTATGCAGCCTGCCAGATCAGACCCCAGAATTGATAACCAACCCCAAGACCAGACGATCAAATTCATACAGACCCCAGATCAGCCCAGACATTTATACAGACACCAGATTACACCCGAAATCCACCCCCAAATTCATACAGACTCCAGATCAAATCCCGAATGTATATAAACCCCAGATTATACCCCAATTCACACCCCAATTTATACAATCCTAGATCAGACCACAAATTTATACAGATCCCTAGATCAAACCCCACATTAGCCCCAAAATGTATACAGACTTCAGATCAGACCCCAAATTTATATAGGCCCCAAATCAGACTGCTGCCGCCCCGATAACTTCCATCCAATGCCTTCATCCCCTAAATTTACACCTCAGATTAGATCCTCCTCTGAGTGCTGCCATCACTCTGCTCTTCATACAGTACAGGGCTGTGTCCTGGCGCCAATGCTGCATCCTGACATCACACAGCATCAAGTAATAGTGCATGCCTATTCACACTAGGTCCTGAAGTTGTACCCTGAGGTACATATCTATGTGCCTTTCCTTACCTTTCCTCATAGCTCAACATATCCTGAGATGGCGCCATATAAACAGCATTTTGTTTTTTTTAAATTAATTTGGAATATTGTGTCACAAAATCATGATCCTATATCTGTCTATATATGGGGCCGCCCAGTGTTTGAGTAGCATACTCCAGCCTATCAAAGGGTTCTGCTAGCATTTTACAATTTTGTGATTATAGAGATTAGAGTCCTTAACTAAGTTCGGTAAGGATTGACACATGTGACTGGTCCATAGCAATGATGTTTTGTGTGACTGGGTCTTTAAACTTTTACCTTAAAAAAAAGAAAAATGGGTTTTCATATCTTCTATTTAAAGTTAGTGTAGTGAAAACCAAGAGGTCAACTTTCACCATGCAAAAAGTGTATTTTTCATGGTACTTTGAGGTTAGATTTAATCTAATTTATGTAGACTCTGAATGACTATTTATTATTTACTCCACCTAGGCTTTAGTCAGAACACTGTTTCCTTCATCTTACAAGTTTTAGAGTTGAAATAAGGTTAATTTGTGGGTTACACCAAAAAGTAAGGTTGGCCTTCTATGTGAGACGCTGGTCTTCTCTGAATGTAATACATCTACTGTTAGTGGAATAAAAATAATCGTCTATACATTTACCAGACAATGCAGATAAAGCACTGAACTTAAGCTCATGACTTACAATGGATCATGAACATCGTTCTGAATTATCCAGTTAAAGTGTGCCTGTTATTTTAGGTAATTTTTCAGAAAATACTGACAAGTAAAAAAGTGCCTCTTTCCCATAATCAGGTCATTTTAAATGATAAAAAGTAGGGAAAAATAAAAAATAGACATATTAGTTATTGCAGCGTCCATAACTATTGGCTCTCTAAAAAAACAAAACACATGGTCTACCTCTTGATTTGAATGACGTAGAAATAAAACTGTGCCAAAACATTTTCTGGTCACCTTACCTCACAAAAAGTTCAATATTGAGACCACAGGATGAAAAATGAAAAAAGTATGGCTTTCAGAAAATGGCAGCACAAAAAATATTTTTTTTTCTTTTCAAAAATGCTTTTATTGTGTAAAACTGAGCAAAAATTAAAAAATAGATATATTAGGTATCACAGCATCCATAAAACCCTGCAATATCAAAATATCACATGATCTACCCCGTCAGGTGAAGACCATCCTGCTATGTCTGTTTAGTTCAGACTGTCTTGCCCTTAAGTTTTCCCTCAGTTAAGATGGTGGATTGTGTCTCAGCTGGGTGCCATCTTACTTCCTGTTTCATATATAAACCTCTCAAGCCTGTTACTCATTGCTTGAGTATTGTGTTTTAGCTCCTGCTTGTGCAGTTCTCTCACCTGGAACTTTCTCTCCGGTTTGTTCCTCCTCCTTGCGGTTTACTCTGCGACTCCTGGACACCTGCTGACCACTCGCTGGTTTGCCTCCTGACTTCTCACCTGGATCCCTGCCTCATCTGCATTCCTGTTACCTCCTGTTCAAGTCTTCTGTGCCTCCTGTGTTTAGGCCTTGTTCCTGCCATTGAATTCCAGCAGTATTCCACTAGTATCGTGACACTAGGCCTCAAATGCACATGGCATCCCTTCCCTTCTGAGCTCTGCGGTGTGCTCATAAAGCACTTTATGATCACATATGGGGTGTTGTCATATTCATAAAAAATTATACCCTATATTGTGGGGTGATTTTCTCCTGTTACCCCTTGTAAAAATTAAAAACAGGGGCATTTCTTGTAAAAAAAGGTTTTTCATTTTCACAACCAAGAGTTTCTAAATTTTATGAAATGTCTGTTGGACAAAGTGCTCACTTTTAAAAATTCCTTATGGGCGTGGTTTCCAAAATTGAGTCACTTTTTGGGGGTTTCCACTGTAGGGGTACCTCAGAGTCTCTACAAATTTGACCCCACAGGTTTTTCAATAAAAAGCCTTTGGGGTCAAATCACTCACTGCACACCTCAAAAATAATATGAGGGGAGTAGTTTCCATTGTAGGGATCTCTCTTGCAACATGGCACTCAAAAACTAATCTAGCACAATCAGCCCTACTTCCCTACTGTTTCTATAAACTGCAGAATCAGGGTAACAAATATTTATGTTTGTTTGGCTGATACCCCTTGCTGTTTAACAGTACAAATTGATTAAAATTGAATATCAGCAAAAATTCAAATTTCCTTTCATTATTGTGGAACACCTAAAGGGTTAACCAAAGTGTTGTAAAATTAGTTTTAAATAATGTGAGGAATGTAGTTTCCAAGACAGAGTCGTTTATGGGTGGTTTCTAGTATGCAAGCCCCTCACAGTGACTTTATAACTGAATTGGTCCTATAAAAAGGGGGGTTTGGAAATTTTCTTGAAAATGTCAAAAATTGATTCTAAAATTCTAACATATCTGATATCCTAAACAACTAAAATTACATTTATAAAATCGTGCCAACATAAGGTAGACATACTGTATGGGGAAAGTGAAGTAATAACTATTTGATTGCAAATTTTGGCAGTTTTTCACAAATTTTTTGTTTCAAAAAATAAAGGTAAGCCATGAACTCAAATTTACCACTATCATGAAGTACAATGTGTCACGAGAAAATCTCAGAATGGCTTGGATAAGTAAAACAGTATGTATTACCACAAAGTGACACTTGTGAGATGTCCTGGTCCGTCAGGTAAAAAATGGCTTTGTCCTGAAGGGGGTTAACAGAGTGTACAGTATTTGCAAAGTAACTGAACTTTCCATGTAGATCTACATGTAAGCTGTTAATATGGTTTCCAAATCTAAATATCCTTTATACTTCAGATAGCTGAGTTACAGCACTCGCAATTTACAGTAGTCTGAAAGAAGCTATAGTGTAAATGCTCAGTCACCTTACAGAGTAATGAGGGGGGAGTTGCAGAGAGCGATGAGGAGAAAGCAAAGATACTAAATATTTTTTTTCCCACTGTATTCACTGAGGAAAATAAGCTGTCAGAGGAAATGTAGAATATAAAAGTAAATTCCCCAATAAAAGTGCTCTGTCTGACCCAGGAAGAAGTACAACGGTGTCTTAAAAAGATTAAAATAGACAAATCGCCAGGACCGGATGGCATACACCCCCGTATCCTAAGATAAGTAATGTCATAGCCAGACCCTTATTTCTGATATTCAAGGACTCTATACTGACAGGGAGTGTTCCACAGGATTGGAGCATAGCAAATGTGGTGCCAATATTCAAAAAGGGTCCAAAAACAGAGCCCAGAAACTATAGGCCGGTAAGTTTAACATCTGTTGTGGGTAAACTCAATGAAAATAAGCAAATAACTCCATATCAGCATGGCTTCATGAGGGGTCGGTCATGTCAAACTAATTTAATCAGTTTCCATGAGGAGGTAAGTTGTAGACTTGACTGTGGCGAATCAATGAATGTCGTATATCTGGACTTCTCCAAAGCATTTTACACGGTACCACATAAAAGGTTAGTATATAAAATGAGAATGCTTGGCCTGGGAGAAAATGTCTGTATATGGGTAAGTAACTGGCTCAGTGATAGAAAACAGAGGGTGGTTATTAGAGGGACACATACTCAGTATGGGTCACTGTCACTAGTGGGGTACTACAGGGGTCAGTGTTGGGCCCTATTCTCTTCAATATATTTATCATTGATCTTGTAGAAGGCTTGCACAGTAAAATATCAATTTTTGCAGATGACACTAAACTTTGTAAAGTAATTAACACAGGAGAGGACAGTGCGCTGCTACAGATGGATCTGGATAGACTGGAGGCTTGGGCAGAGAAGTGGCAGAAGAGGTTTAACACTGACAAATGTAAGGTTATGCACATGGGAAGGAATAATGCAAGTCACCAGTACATACTAAATGGTACAACATTGGGTAAGGCCCCATTCACACGAACGTATCTATCCCGCAATATTACGGAATAGATGCTGCCCATTCACCTCTATGGGAGCGCCCAGCCGCATAAAAAGATAAAACATGTCCTATACTTGTCCACATGAGCGGACAAGTATAGGCACCTTGAATGGGGCCCCCGACCTTGTGTTCCGCAGCGCTGCGGAACACACGCCGGGCAGCAGCCGTAGTATTGTGGGTCTGCATTATTGCGGAACCACAATAATACGGCTGTCTAAATGGGCCCTAACTCTGACATGGAAAAGGACCTAGGAATTTTAGTAAACAGCAAACTAAGATACAGAAACCAGTGTCAGACAATCTGCTGCCAAGGCCAATAAGATAATGAGTTCAAAACAGGGAAGAGAAAAGCACCTCCAGCTCACCCTTGGCAAAAAACTACCGTGCACGGACAGGTTCAGACCAAAACCAGCTTAGAGCAATTGCAGAGGATCTAGCAGTCGAATAAAATTCAAGAGTCTTTATTAGAAAAATCCAGATACACAAATGGACATACGACACTCCATTTAGCTGTATTGACATGTTTCGGATGATATCACATCCTTAGTCATAACTAAAAAACAGGATGCATCCTGGCCAAGAAATACTGTCTCACTCCTCCCCCAAGGTGGAACCAAAAGGGGGGATGGGGGAGAAATAACCAGGTGACTAGCAAATCAAGGTACACCTGAAACTTGAACCAAGATGTAGCCTGTGTCTTAAAGTGCCAGACACACAAATGTGAATATAAAATCAAAACAACATTGCTATTCACTATATATAATAATACATAGAAAAATATAACAATCACATATCAATAAATATTATGCATGAAAAGCAAGAAATGGCAAACCTGAAAATACACAAATAAATCATAATAGTACATGAGTTCCTTGCGCAGATTTAAACCATATGGGTGACGTGTATTTAGGCGGAAATCTGTTAATCTATTCTATTGCAAAAGCACTGAAAAATCGCACTGAACGTGCATGTGTGTGAATAAAGTGCTTAGCGGCATTGGAAACATTGGACAGTGTAGAGTTGTCTATGTAATTGAGGTGCTCTAAGATACGTGTTTTAAATTTCTTGTTGGTGGAGCTACTAACATAAGATAGATTACACTCAGTGCACCGAATCACATAGACTACATTTTCAGAATTGCAGTTCAAATACTGATGTATGTTAATCCTGAAAATTTTTTTGGTTATTTCCCCCCCCCCCTTTTGTTTCCACCTTGGGGGAGGAGTGAGACAGTTTTACTTGGCCAGGATGCATCCTGTTTTTTAGTTATGACTAAGGATGTGATATCATCCGAAACGCATCAATACAGCTAAAGTGTTGTATGTCCATTTGTGTATCTGGATTTTTCTAATAAAGGCTCTTGAATTTTATTCGACTGTGCTGTGCTATCCTCTTCAAAAGATAATGGGTTCAAACAATCACTGGAGGTAACTAGGAGTTGGTCGCTGTGTGTCAGCCTGTATGCTCCTTCCGCAATTGCTCATACAGCTAGGTAGGTTAGTGTTAGGTCCCGTGCCACTCTGAGATACCTTGACAAGGTGCTCGGGCTCCGGTATGTTCTTGATATAAGAATATATTGGCGAAAGTCTCATTTTAACATCAGTGTATGAGGGTTTAGCCATATAGTATCAATTGCATTACCGCCGCAGTGCACCTTTATCAGTGATTGCTTGATTATATAGTTCGCCACATCCGCACAATTGGTTACCTTGTGTAGGATGTTTTTGTGGTACATGTGGTCCGCTGCAGGCATCCTCCATTGTATGCATTTTTGCTGGGGATTGCTGTTAGCAATGGATCACATGTGCAGGATTTGCTCCCCCGGTTTGATATGCGCTACAGCATATGGGGTTTGAGCAATTTTCTGTCATTTTAGACCACGTTTTTTTCAGTGATTGTAAAAAGATAATGGGTTGCATCAAAAGAGGCATAGATGCCCATGATGAGAACATAGTCCTGCCACTTTACAAATCACTAGTCAGACCACACACGGAGTACTGTGCACAGACATAGTGAACAAAGCAGACATAGCAGAGCTGGAGAGGGTTCAGAGGAGGGCAACTAAAGTAATAACTAGAATGGGTGGACTACAGTACCCAGAAAGATTATCAAAATTAGGGTTATTTACATTAGAAAAAAGACGACTGAGGGGAGATCTAATAACTATGTATAAATATATCAGGGGTCAGTACAGAGATCTCTCCCATGATCTATTTATCCCCAGGACTGTGACTGTGACGAGGGGACATCCTCTGCGTCTGGAGGAAAGAAGGTTTGTACACAAACATAGAAGAGGATTCTTTACGGTAAGAGCAGTGAGACTATGGAACTCTCTGCCTGAGGAGGTGGTGATGGTAAGTTCACTAAGAGAGTTCAAGAAGGGCCTGGATGTATTTCTGGAGGGTAATAATATTACAGGTTATAGTTACTAGAGATGGGTCGTTGATCCAGGGAGTAACTCCGATTGCCTGATTGGAGTCGGGAAGGAATTTTTTCCCCTGAAGTGGGGAAAATTGGCTTCTACCTCACAGGGGTCTTTTGCCTTCCTCTGGATCAACTTGTAGGATAACAGGCCGAACTGGATGGACAGATGTCTTTTTTGGCCTTATAAACTATGTTACTATGTATTTAAACAGTATACGATTATCCTCCATTCTGTAGATAGGGAATAATTCCTTTAATAGAATCCATGACCCTAGTGTGAACAAAGACTTAGGTCTATGTATAACTGGAGTGATATTTTTAAAATTGTATTCATTTATTTTCGTTGCATACTCTAATATGCTACAATTAACAAAACAAAACTACAAAGATATAACAATTTCTATTTGCTTTTTATTTTGTCACTTTAGAGTACAGTGCTTCTTCCATCTATGAACGTGAAAAATGCTACATCAACCATTGAGGCTTGTCATGGAAATGCTGACCACAGCAGTCTTCCGGCACCTAATGTACTCTGTTCTGCTTGGTTGACTGTTCTGTCTGATTACATGATTTAAGTGTTTGGGATTTATGATCAGGTGCTGAACTACTGTCCTGTGAGCATCTTATATTAAAGGGAGGCTGTCACCTCATATTCACCTATATAACTAAGAGCACTGCCCCACAGAAGATTTCATACACATCCCAGACATACCTGTGTGCACTGTGTGTCTGTATTACATGTCCAGAAAATGCACTTT
>ONZH01029251.1:0-113910 GCA_900303285.1 Rhinella marina | reverse complement strand
GCATCTGATAGACCAGAAGTCTGGGAGTATAATCCGGAGACAACGCCACCGGACATCTGATAATCCGTAATCTATCCGGCCAGATGAAAGGGATCAGAGGACGAACATCCAATACTCCGGAATCTGACAACCTGGAGCATCGGATAATCCAACATTAAAGGGACTTTAACCTGTGTCTCTTTTGGTCACATGACCATGACAATCTCAGCTCTGCTACATCTGTAGTAGACATAGAAAGAGGTAGATGGTTTAAGGACACGCCCCTCGCTCAGACAGCCCCGCCCCATGGGCCCCCAATAATAAAAGCTAAAGCTTAGGAAAGTGCCCCCTCCCTGCGCCCGGCTTCTCGGGGGACGCCCACAAGTGATCCCATACTTTGGGGGTGTGTCCTCGGTACCTGATGTTCAGGAAACAGTTTCGCCCGGTTACCGACTGCAAAATAGTCTGCGCAGGTCAGGATGTCGATGCCGTGCGGAAACGTGCCCTGCGGGGGGGAGAGGATGATGGGAGATTACTCACCAGTGACGACTGCAAGCCGGATACACATGGGGGGCCACCGCCAGTCACCCAGCTTTCCACAGACCCTGAATGGCATAGACACCTGTTCTATAGCTGTGTTCATGAAACAGGAGGCTCAGGATGAGCAGAGCTCTACAGAAGGTATAACAGGGGACGCTAGGAAAAGCTGGGTGGCTGTGCAGTCCAGGGAAAGTGACCACCACCAGTCACCCAGCTTTCCACAGACCCTAAAGGGCATAGACACCTGTTCTATAGCTGTGTTCATAAACAGAGGGCTCAGGAATGAAGCAGAGCTGCAGTGGAACGGAGGACGCAGGGAAAGCTGGGTGCAGTGCAGCCCAGGGAAGGTGAACACCGCCATCACCCAGCTTTCCACAGACCCTGAATGGATAGACACCTGTTCTATAGCTGTGTTCATGAAACAGGGGGCTCAGGATGAGCAGAGCTCTAATGGAAGGGTATAAACAGGGGACGCAGGGAAAAGCTGGGTGCTGTGCAGTCCAGGGAAGGTAACCACCGCCAGTCCACCCAGCTTTCCACAGACCCCGAATGGCATAGACATCTGTTCTATAGCTTTGTGCATCCTGTGTGCATGAAACAGGAGGCTCAGGATGAGCAGAGCTGCAATGGAACGTATAACTGGGTGCAGGGCAGTGGCATAGACATCTGTTCTATAGCTCAGTGCATCCAGTGTGCATGAAACAGGAGGCTCAGGATGAGCAGAGCTACAATGGACGGGAAAGCTGGGTGCGGTGCAGTGCAGGGGGCATAGGCGGGTGCCCTGGCACACTGTGGGTTAATCGGAATGGCTGTGAAAGTCACTGTACCTGTCTCCCCACATTCTCCTGGAAGGCTGCCTGCAGAGGACAAACAAAGGAAAATGAGACGCCAAACAGACAGGCCGCGATCGGCGGAGGACGGCGGGGGGCGCGAGCGCGGAAAACGGAGGCTGACGGGGCTGGCCACACGCTCCACTGTGAGAATTATTGTTAGGTTCAACATTCTATGTGAACAGGGACACTGCCTAGTCACTGACAGCAAGCAAGGTGCTTGAAAAGCTTAGAGGACTTGAAGTAACAGTCTAGCCCTGGCGCCACAGGTTGTGTTGGTACTGCGGCGCAGCCCATTTACTATAGTGAGCGAGCAGCAATACCAAAATGACCTGCGGGCAAAGTGGGGGCGCTGTCTGGAATCGACAATTCAGGGAGTGTGCTCCCCACTCTGTACCGGCCCCTGGTTGTGGGCCCCCCCCCCCACTCTGTACCGGCCCCTGGTTGTGGGCCCCCCCCCCCACTCTGTCTGTACCGGCCCCTGGTTGTGGGCCCCCCCCCCCACTCTGTCTGTACCGGCCCCTGGTTGTGGGCCCCCCCCCACTCTGTCTGTACCGGCCCCTGGTTGTGGGCCCCCCCCCACTCTGTCTGTACCGCCCCTGGTTGTGGGCCCCCCCCCCACTCTGTACCGCCCCTGGTTGTGGGCCCCCCCCACTCTGTCTGTACCGGCCCCTGGTTGTGGGCCCCCCCCCCACTCTGTCTGTACCGGCCCCTGGTGTGGCCCCCCCCCCCCACTCTGTCTGTACCGGCCCCCTGGTTGTGGGCCCCCCACTCTGTACCGGCCCCCTGGTTGTGTACCCCCCACTCTGTACTGGCCCCCTGGTGTGTGGCCCCCCCACTCTGTACCGGCCCCTGGCCCCCCACTCTGTACCTGGGCCCCCTGGTTGTGTGCCCCCCACTCTGTACGGCCCCCTGGTGTGTGGGCCCCCCACTCTGTACCGGCCCCTGGGGCCCCCACTCTGTACCGGCCCCCTGGGGCCCCCCACTCTGTACCGGCCCCCTGGGGCCCCCCACTCTGTACCGGCCCCCTGGGGCCCCCCACTCTGTACCGGCCCCCTGGGCCCCCCACTCTGTACCGGCCCCCTGGGCCCCCACTCTGTACCGGCCCCCTGGGGCCCCCCACTCTGTACCGGCCCCCTGGGGCCCCCTGGCCCCTGGGGCCCCCCTGTACCGGCCCCCTGGGCCCCCCACTCTGTACCGGCCCCCTGGGGCCCCCCACTCTGTACCGGCCCCTGGTGTGTGCCCCCACTCTGTACCCCCCTGGGTGGCCCCCACTCTGTACGGCCCCCTGGGCCCCCCACTCTGTACCGGCCCCCTGGTTGTGTGCCCCCACTCTGTACCACCCCTGGTTGTGTGCCCCCCACTCTGTACCGGCCCCCTGGGGCCCCCCACTCTGTACCTGGGTCCCCCACTCTGTACCGGCCCCCTGGGGGCCCCCACTCTGTACCGGCCCCCTGGTTGTGTGCCCCCACTCTGTACCGGCCCCCTGGGGCCCCCACTCTGTACCGGCCCCTGGTTGTGTGCCCCCACTCTGTACCGGCCCCTGTTGTCCCCCCACTCGTACCGGCCCCTGGTTGTGTGCCCCCCACTCTGTACCCCCCTGGGGCCCCCCACTCTGTACCGGCCCCTGGTTGTGTGCCCCCCACTCTGTACCAGCCCCTGGTTGTGGGCCCCCCATCTGTACCGGCCCCTGGTTGTGGGCCCCCCACTCTGTACCGCCCCCTGGGGCCCCCCACTCTGTACAGTTGTTTGCTGTATATACAAAGGCTCCCAGCGACGTGCAGAGCCGAGCGCAGGAACAGCAGAGCCGGTAACACTAGCCCCGAGCTACGGTTACCATACACAGTCGTCAGCAGGAAGAGCACGCTCATCAGTCTGACCTTGGCGGCTGTGCATCGCCCTGCCAGCCCGGACGCCCGAGTTACTACACGCAGGGCACCACACCCGCAGGGGGCACCCGACAGAAGCTCACATTTAAAGTGACGGGACCTTACCGATCCCTCAGCATGAAAAGTTTCAATTCCACCGAGTTTTCAAACCTGCTTGCTTTACACTCGCCCTGTGAGACTCTGTGCATTCACTGACAGCAAGCAGGGAACTTGAAACGTGTGAGGACCTGAGGCAGAAGATGCAGCAGAGCGTCTTATTACACAGTAAGACCGGAGGACCCCCCTCACACAGCTTTCCATCTCTGCTTGCTGTCAGGGAATGGAACCATTCTCCTTCACAGTCGGGCTGAATACCTGCCTCCAGCGTGACTTACCGATGCGGCTCGTCTGCAGTTCACGTCCCGATCAAAGATGGCGGCGATGATGAGCGCACTGCAAGACAAAGGGAAAACGTTACGGCATCTTAAAGGGGCCACGACACCACAGAGCGCCCCCATACAATGAACACGCTGGGAGGGACTCCAGTGACTGCCGCTCTGACGGGAGCGTCACCCAGCTTTCCCAGAGGTCTGCAGTAGTAGAAGCTGCACCTGTGTGTACCGGAGCCCAGGAAAGCTGGGTGACAGACTCCTATAGTAATAATATGGGATCAGTGCACACAGAGGCGTTTAGGGGCTCGGAGAAGCTGGGTCAAAGCGAAGGTGGCGGGCATGATGACTCAGTACCACAGTACGAGAGGAGGGTGGGGGCCGCTCTGCCCCTCAGGAGCCTATAAAAGCTGGGTGACAACCAAGATAGCTGCCAATGCAGGCCATAAAGAGGTGACAACTCAGCTTTCCCAAGGTTCTGAATGGTAAATGGGTGACAACAGAGATGTGGGTCCTTATAGTCCCCAAACGAACCATCACCCAGCTTTCCCAGAGCCCTGAATTTGCCTTTTATGACATCTACAGATTTGCTTTCAACAGCAATGGCTGCTTGTCACCCAGCTTTCCCAGGCACAGACAGGTACAGTCAGGGTGACACGCTGGACCCAGGCAGCCGCTCTGCTCGTCACCCAGCTTTCCCAGGTACAGACAGGTACAGTCAGGGTGACACGCTCGACCTAGGCAGCCGCTCTGCTCGTCACCCAGCTTTCCCAGGTACAGACAGGTACAGTAAGGGTGACACTCTGTTCCTGGGCAGCCACTCCTCACCCAGCTTTCCCAGGCACAGTCAGGGTGACACTCTGTTCCTGGGCAGCCACTCCTCACCCAGCTTTCCCAGGCACAGTCAGGGTGACACTCTTGTCCTGGGCAGCCGCTCGTCACCCAGCTTTCCCAGGCACAGTCAGGCACAGTCACCCAGCTTTCCCAGGCACAGACAGGGTGACACTCTTGTCCTGGGCAGCCACTCATCACCCCAAGCTCTCCCAGGCACAGTCACCCAGCTTTCCCAGGTACAGACAGGCACAGTCACTCAGCTTTCCCAGGCAGCAGTCACTCAGCTTTCCCAGGTACAGACAGGCACAGTCACCCAGCTTTCCCAGGCACAGACAGGCACAGTCACTCAGCTTTCCCAGGCACAGTTACTCAGCTTTCCCAGGTACAGACAGGGCACAGTCACTCAGCTTTCCCAGGCACAGTCACTCAGCTTTCCCAGGTACAGACAGGCACAGTCACTCAGCTTTCCCAGGCACAGTTACTCAGCTTTCCCAGGTACAGACAGGCACAGTCACTCAGCTTTCCCAGGCACAGTCACTCAGCTTTCCCAGGTACAGACAGGCACAGTCACTCAGCTTTCCCAGGCACAGTTACTCAGCTTTCCCAGGTACAGACAGGCACAGTCACTCAGCTTTCCCAGGCACAGTTACTCAGCTTTCCCAGGTACAGACAGGCACAGTCACTCAGCTTTCCCAGGCACAGTCACTCAGCTTTCCCAGGTACAGACAGGCACAGTCACCCAGCTTTCCCAGGCACAGTCACCCAGCTTTCCCAGGTACAGACAGGCACAGTCACCCAGCTTTCCCAGGCACAGTCACCCAGCTTTCCCAGGCACAGTCGCCCAGCTTTCCCACGCACAGACAGGCACAGTCACTCAGCTTTCCCAGGTACAGACAGGCACAGTCACCCAGCTTTCCCAGGCACAGTCAGGTGCTGGCGGCTGCACATCAGGACTGTGTCAGCGAAGTGAAACAGGATTTGGGGCTTTTGTTCGGCAGTTTCTGTGATACTGCGGCGCCTTCCAGCGCAGGTTCCCACGGAGGAGCTGCCTGTTTCGGGAGCCCTGGGCAGCAAGTCGCGGCTTGTCCGCTGTCACCACGCCTGCCGAGAGCGCCAGCCCCACAAACACGTCCTGTGCCCAGCCGGCAGGAGAGCTCGCACTTTCACTGTCTTGGCACAGACTCGCCAACAACTCCCCCCATCATCCCCCCTCCCCAAAACACACAAACTACTGCCTGGGAAAGTCTCAGGAGCAGAGACGTCTCCGGCATTCCTTCACAGGCACCTGCCATAGTCCGCCACTGCCAGCCACGACAGTTACTTCTTAAAGGGCCGGCGCCTGTATGTGAGGGGCCATCACAGTCACAGAGGGCAGAGCAGTGTATCTAAGCCCATCCTGTGTGATACTGCCTGCTAAGCTGTGTATCTAAGCTCATCATGTGTGATACTGCCTAATTAGCGGTGTATCTAAGCCCATCATGGTGATACTGTCTGCTGAGCTGTATATCTAATCCTATCCTATGTGATACTGTCTGCTGAGCTGTGTATCTAATCCTATCATGTGTGATACTGCCTGCTGAGCTGTGTATCTAAGCCCATCATGGTGATACTGTCTGCTGAGCTGTGTATCTAATCCTATCCTGTGCGATACTGCCTGCTGAGCTGTGTATCTAATCCTATCATGTGTGATACTGCTGCTTAGCGGTGTAACTAAGCCCATCATGGTGATACTGTCTGCTGAGCTGTGTATCTAATCCTATCCTGTGTGATACTGCCTGCTGAGCTGTGTATCTAATCCTATCATGTGTGATACTGTCTGCTGAGCTGTGTATCTAATCATATCCTGTGTGATACTGTCTCCTGAGCTATGTATCTAAGCCCATCATATTGATACTGCCTGCTGAGCTGTGTATCTAATCCTATCATGTGTAATACTGTCTGCTGACCTGTGTATGTGTGATACTGTCTGCTGAGCTATGTATCTAATCCTATCCTGTGTGATACTGTCTGCTGAGCTGTGTATCTAATCCTATCCTGTGCGATACTGTGTGCGGACCACACCTACATACAGGACCTCATACCTCAGCCTCCTGAAGAATGAGGACCACCTTCATACAGGACCTTGTACCTCAGCCTCCTGCCGCATCTCCATCTACATACAGGACCTCGTACCTTAGCTGCCTGCAGTATGAGGACCACCTACATACAGGACCTCGTACCTCAGCCTCCTGCAGCATCTCCACAGTGTGAGGACCACCTACATACAGGACCTCGTACCTCAGCCTCCTGCAGCAGCTCCGCAGTGGGAGTACCACCTACATACAGGACCTCGTACCTCAGCTTCCTGCAGCATCTCCGCTGTGTGAGGACCACCTACATACAGGACCTCGTACCTAAGCCTCCTGCAGTATGAGGACCACCTACATACAGGACCTCGTACCTCAGCTTCCTGCAGCATCGCCACAGTGTGAGGACCACCTACATAAAGGACCTCGTACCTCAGCCTCCTGCAGCATCTCCGCAGTTGGAGGCCACCTACATACAGGACCTCGTACCTCAGCCTCTGCAGCATCTCTGCAGTGTGTGGACCACCTACATACAGGACCTCGTACTTCAGCATCTCCGCAGTGTGAGGCCACCTACATACATGACCTCATATTTCAGCATCTCCACAGTGTGAGGACCACCTACATACAGGACCTCATACCTCAGCCTCCTGCAGTGTGATGACCACCTACATACAGGACCTCGTACCTCAGGCCTCCTGCAGCATCTCTACAGAGTGAGGACCACCTACATACAGTACCTCACACCTCAGACTCCTGCAGCATCTCCGCAGTGTGAGGACCACCTACATACAGGACCTCATACCTCAGCCTCCTACAGTGTGAGGACCACCTACATACAGGACCTCGTACCTCAGCCTCCTGCAGCATCTCTACAGTGTGAGGCCACCTATACACAGGACCTCGTACCTCAGCCTCCTGCAGTATGAGGACCACCTACATACAGGACCTCGTAGCTCAGCTTCCTGCAACATCTCTACAGTGTGAGGCCACCTACATACAGGACCTCGTACCTCAGCCTCCTGCAGTGTGAGGACCACCTACATACAGGACCTCGTACCTCAGCCTCCTGCAGTATAAGGACCACCTACATACAGGACCTCACACCTCAGCTTCCTGCAGCATGTACATGGCTCCCCACACCAGACGTAGCTCTGAGCCATGCCTCCATCTCCTGGACCCGGCGGCACTCTAATCTTACACTGGCAGAGCCGCTGCCGCCACGCCCGCTGTCTCCTGCCACAAACAGCGCCCAGGGGAAGACGAAACTGACGGCTCTTCCCAAGCAGCAGGAGAGACCTGAGTCAGCACTACACCGCCGAGCGCAGAGGGCAAGGCCAGGGCAGGGCATTGTATCTAAGCCTACCGTGTGTGATCCCTCCTGCTGAGCATCTAATTCTATCCTGTGTGATACTGTCTGCTGAGCTGTATCTAATTATGTATTTGTAATACTGCCTGCTGAGCTGTGTATCTATTCCTATCCTGTGTGATACTGACTGCTGAGCTGTGTATCTAATCCTATCCTGTGTGATACTGTCTGCTGAGCTGTGTATCTAATCCTATCCTGTGTGATACTGTCTGCTGAGCTGTGTATCTATTCCTATCCTGTGTGATAATGCCTGCTGAGCTGTGTATCTTATCCTATCCTGTGTGATACTGACTGCTGAGCTGTGTATCTAATCCTATCCTGTGTGATACTGCCTGCTGAGCTGTGTATCTAATCATATCCTGTGTGATACTGACTGCTGAGCTGTGTATCTAATCCTATCCTGTGTGATACTGTCTGCTGAGCTGTGTATCTAATCCTATCCTGTGGGATACTGTCTGCTGAGCTGTGTATCTAATCCTATCCTGTGTGATACAGTCTGCTGAGCTGTGTATCTAATCCTATCCTGTGTGATACTGTCTGCTGAGCTGTGTATCTATTCCTATCCTGTGTGATAATGCCTGCTGAGCTGTGTATCTTATCCTATCCTGTGTGATACTGACTGCTGAGCTGTGTATCTAATCCTATCCTGTGTGATACTGACTGCTGAGCTGTGTATCTATTCCTATCCTGTGATACTGACTGCTGAGCTGTGTATCTAATCCTGTCATGTGTGATACTGTCTGTTGAGCTGTGTATCTATTCCTATCCTGTGTGATACTGTCTGCTGAGCTGTGCATCTTATCCTATCCTGTGTGATACTGACTGCTGAGCTGTGTACCTAATCCTATCCTGTGTGATACTGACTGCTGAGCTGTGTATCTATTCCTATCCTGTGTGATACTGTCTGCTGAACTGTGTATCTAATCCTATGTGTGTGATACTGTCTGCTGAGCTGTGTATCTAATCCTATCCTGTGTGATACTGTCTGCTGAGCTGTGTATCTAATCCTATCCTGTTTAATACTGCCTGCTGAGCTATGTATCTAATCCTATGTGTGTGATACTGTCTGCTGAGCTATGTATCTAATCCTATGTGTGTGATACTGTCTGCTGAGCTGTGTATCTAATCCTATCCTGTGTGATACTGTCTGCTGAGCTGTGTATCTAATCCTATCCTGTGTGATACTGCCTGCTGAGCTATGTATCTAATCCTATCCTGTGTGATACTGTCTGCTGAGCTGTGTATCTAATCCTATACTGTGTGATACTGTCCTGCTGAGCTGTGTATCTAATCCTATCCTGTGTGATACTGTCCTGCTGAGCTGTGTATCTAAACCTATATGTGTGATACTGTCTGCTGAGCTGTGTATCTAATCCTATCCTGTGTGATACTGTCTGCTGAGCTGTGTATCTAATCCTATCCTGTGTGATACTGTCTGCTGAGCTGTGTATCTAATCCTATATGTGTGATACTGTCTGCTGAGCTGTGTATCTAATCCTATCATGTGTGATACTGCTGCTGAGCTGTGTATCTAATCCTATTCTGTGTGATACTGCCTGCTGAGCTGTGTATCTAATCCTATCCTGTGTGATACTGCCTGCTGAGCTATGTATCTAATCCCATATGTGTGATAGTGTCTGCTGAGGCTGTGTATCTAATCCTATCCTGTGTGATATGCTGCTGAGCTGTGTATCTAAGCCTACCTACATGTGATGCCTGCCTGAGCTGTGTATCTAATCCTGTGATACTGTCTGCTGTGTGTATCTAATACTGTAATACTGTCTGCTGAGCTGTGTATGTCTAATCTATCCTGTGTGATACTGTCTGCTGAGCTGTGTATCTAATCCTATATGTGTGATACTGCCTGCTGAGCTGTGCTATCTAATCTATCCTATCCTGTGTGATACGGCCTGAGCTGTGTATCTAATCCTATATGTGTGATACTGCCTGCTGAGCTATGTATCTAATCCTATATGTGTGATCTAAACTGCCCGCTGAGCTGTGTATCTAATCCTATCCTGTGTGATACTGTCTGCTGAGCTATGTATCTAATCCAATCATGTGTGATACTGTCTGCTGAGCTGTGTATCTAATCCTATCCTGTGTGATACTGTCTGCTGAGCTATGTATCTAATCCAATCTGTGTGATACTGTCTGCTGAGCTGTGTATCTAATCCTATCCTGTGTGATACTGCCTGCTGAGCTGTGTATCTAATCCTAATCCTGTGTGATACTGTCTGCTGAGCTGTGTATCTAATCCTATATGTGTGATACTGTCTGCTGAGCTGTGTATCTAATCCTATCCTGTGTGATACTGTCTGCTGAGCTGTGTATCTAATCCTATCCTGTGTGATACTGTCTGCTGAGCTGTGTATCTAATCCTATCCTGTGTGATACTGTCTGCTGAGCTATGTATCTAATCCTATACTGTGTGATGCTGCCTGCTGAGCTGTGTATCTAATCCTATCCTGTGTGATGCTGCCTGCTGAGCTATGTATCTAATCCAATCATGTGCGATACTGTCTGCTGAGCTGTGTATCTAATCCTATCATGTGCGATACTGTCTGCTGAGCTGTGTATCTAATCCTATCCTGTGTGATACTGCCTGCTGAGCGGTGTATCTAATCCTATATGTGTGATACTGTCTGCTGAGCTGTGTATCTAATCCTATCCTGTGTGATACTGTCTGCTGAGCTATGTATCTAATCCAATCATGTGTGATACTATCTGCTGAGCTATGTATCTAATCCAACTCATGCGTAATGATGTTATATGATCTGATACTGTCTGCTGAGGCTGTGTATCTAATCTTATACATGTGATACTGAGCTGTGTATCCTAATCCTATACATGTGATACAGTCTGCAGAACTGTGTATCTAATCCTATACATGTGATACAGTCTGCAGAGCTGTTATCTAATCCTATACATGTGTACAGTCTCAAGCTGTGTAATCTAAATACCTATGCCTATCCTGTGTGATAAGCTGTGCCTGCTGAGCTGTGTATCTAATCCTATACAATGTGTACCGTGGTATGCGCTATCCTGTGGTATCTATTCCTATCCTGTGTGATAATGCCCTGCTGAGCGGTGTATCTAAGCTGTATGGTAATACTAATCCTGTGTATATGAGTGTGATACTGTCTGCTGAGCTGTGTATCTAATCCTATCCTGTGTGATACTGCTGCTGAGCGGTGTATCTAATCCTATATGTGTGATACTGTCTGCTGAGCTGTGTATCCTATCCATCCTGTGGTGATACTGTCCGCTGACCTATGTATCTAATCCTATCCTGTGTGATTACAGTCTGCTGAGCTGTGTATCTAATCCTATACATGTGTGATACAGTCTGCCTGAAGCTGTTGTTATCCTAATGAGTCTTGCTGAGTTTAATCCTATATGTGGTACGGTCTGCTGAGGCTGTGTATCTATATCCTTTATAGTGTGATACTGTCTGCTGAGCTGTGTATCTGTGATACAGTATGTGGAGCCCCCCCCCAATATTAATAACATGTCCGGCCGCACTGCTTGTCGCCCCGGGGCGTCTGTGCCCAGGTGCTGGGTGGCAGCGGGCGCTGGGCAGGCGGCGGCAGCTTCCTCCTGGTGTTTGCACACACACACAGGCGGGGGCAGGGCACCTGTGTCTATACCTCCGTGCGCCCCATTATTTTGTCAATAGGATATTTTCCTCTCCTCCCACGCGTTGGGGTTTGGAAGCCGGAGAACAGCCGGGAGGGGCAGAGCCGCCTTCAGAACCGGTTGTACCGGGCCACGGCAGATCCGGTCCTCGGCACGCTGCACTACATAACACCCTGCCTGTCAGCCATGGGATTAACAGGCCCATTACAGGGATCTCTGCAAAACCCATGACTCCTCACAAAGTGCACCGGCCCTTTAAATACGTGTGTGCAAGGAGAACGCAGGGCCACCCTAAAGGGTTAACACGGGATCCGTCCAGCACATAAAGGGTGCGTGGCGATAACTGCTAATAACATCACCTTTAAAGGAGAACTCCATCGACGCCCAATATATTCCCTACATCTTACATGAGCCATGAATTGTCTTCTTCTCTGTTCCCCACCAAAGCGAGAGTCAGCTCTTGCGCTGGATTCTGCAGTGCATTGTGGGGGCTCAGAGGACAGACCACTGCGGAGCAGAGGGGAGAGACCCCAAATACTGGGCCCTGCAGTATTTTCACTTTGGGTGTGAAAGGAAGAGGAAACCACAAACAGCTGGTGTGGCGGGCAGAGCAGATGCCCAGGGGGCGCTGTGCATTTGCCCTCTCTATGTTGGCGCCCTATACATGGTGCTTATTTTTCCCCAAAATGCGATACTTATGTAATGTAGTAAAGCCTGGGTGCAGGTGACACACCCCGGGACGGATAATGCTGCAGTAAAGTGCACCCACTAAGCATCGTGGATGATTCACGCACTTTTACGTTCGCCCGTAATCTCAGCAATAAAACGAGACGTAGGTCAGATGCGGGGTGTCATTTCTGTTCTGTAAGTAGGTGTCAGACTACTCCGCATGTAACAGGAGTCACAAAGGGGGTCTGATGGAACCAGTCACAGGAGTCACAAAGGGGGTCTGACTATACCAGTCACAGGAGCCACAATGGGGGTCTGACGGAACCAGTTACAGGAGCCACAATGGGGGTCTGAAGGTGTCCATATCACAGGAGCCACAATGAGGGTCTGAAGGAACCAGTCACAGGAGCCACAATGGGGGTCTGAAGGAACCAGTCACAGGAGCCACAATGGGGGTCTGAAGGTGTCCATATCACAGGAGCCACAATGGGGGTCTGAAGGAACCAGTCACAGGAGCCACAATGGGGGTCTGACAATATCCCAGTCACAGGAGCCACAATGGGGGTCTGACAGAACCAGTCACAGGAGCCACAAAGGGGGGTCTGACAACACCAGTCACAGGAGCCACAATGGGGGTCTGACAACACCAGTCACAGGAGCCACAATGGGGGTCTGACAACACCAGTCATAGGAGCCACAATGGGGGTCTGACACCAGTCACAGGAGCCACAATGGGGGGTCTGATGGAACCAGTCACAGGAGCCACAATGGGGGTCTGACAATATCCCAGTCACAGGAGCCACAATGGGGGTCTGACAATATCCCAGTCACAGGAGCCACAATGGGGGTCTGACAATATCCCAGTCACAGGAGCCACAATGGGGGTCTGACGGAACCAGTCACAGTAGCCACAATGAGGGTCTGACAGAACCAGTCACAGAAGCCACAATGGGGGTCTGACAGAACCAGTCTCAGGAGCCACAATGGGGGTCTGACAATATCCCAGTCACAGGAGCCACAATGGGGGTCTGACGGAACCAGTCACAGTAGCCACAATGGGGGTCTGACAATATCCCAGTCACAGGAGCCACAATGGGGCTCTGACAACACCAGTCACAGGAGCCACAATGGGGGTCTGAAGGTGTCCATATCACAGGAGCCACAATGAGGGTCTGAAGGAACCAGTCACAGTAGCCACAATGGTGGTCTGACGTAACCAGTCACAGTAGCCACAATGGGGGTCTGACACTAACCCTGTCCTCTTAGTAGGCGGGGTCCCACATTTATGACCGATTTTATTGATCTCACTATGACGTCTGGTGTCCACATGACAACACCTCCTGCTCGGCCGGTTCGCTCCTATCATCGGTACCTCGTGGATCCATCAGCACCTACATCAATCTATCACACTGCTGACAGCGATTTGCATTCATCCAGAGATCAGAGCAGGAAGTGTTGTCGTGGGGCCAATGCAGCAGCGAGGGACTTACCTGGAAATGAGTTTTACGAACGGTTTCAGCTCCAGGTGGTCGTAAGCCCGGGCAAAGGCCCAGCACACGTAGCAGGCGGCGTCCCGGACGTTGGAGCCCACGCTGCAGGCGCCTCGCTTCTCGTCGTACACCAGAGCCTTCAAGATGACGGGGACAACTGCAAAAGAGACGGAAGGGGTTAAACCTGAGGAAATCCCTTACTAATCCCCCTACCGTTTTACGTACACAGCTCCTATGCCGACCTTTGTGTCTCCGTGGTTGGGCCTCTCAGTGAATTTTTCGCCTCTCTGCCCGTCTGGCGTAAATTATAGTAAATCTATTCGTCTTGGTGGAGGCCACGCCCCCCACTAAACCCCGCCCACTTTAAAATGTTCCTGCAAATTTTGTGCGCAAATTACTGTCTTTCTTACAGAAAGTCCTGCCGTTTTGTGTACGCAGCCCACGTGTTTTTTCATTTCAGGTGCATTTATCAATTCGAGGAGATTCAGACGTTTCACCTCCGGAGGATCCTTCGTTTGCCCCTTTATATTTTCGAGAGGAGAACTACCCGCACCCCAACCTCTTCCATCAAAGTGCTGCAAGGCCACGCCCCTGCGAGCGGCAGCATGGTACAACTAGGAGCCCACAGACCACGAACCTACGACCCTTTGCCCTTACAGACGTGTTGTATCGGGAAAGCCGTACAGTGCGGCTCAGGGAAGCCATTACAGTCCCCGAAATGAACGTCACCCAACCCTCCTGGCCGCCAGGGAAAGCTGGGTGCCACGGCGCTTTATTTACACAGGGCAGGACTGGCCTCTGCTGTAATGTTTGCAGCCGCCAGCGTCCCCAGGTGCGTGGAGACGGCACATACGCGCCTGTAGGTGCTCGCCATTGTGCAGAACAATGCAGCGGTGTGACTTCTCTTCCTCCCCTGCCTATTCAGCCTCGGCTGGCGGATTAACTCGATGAATTCCAGCGCGGTCGTCCGCAGCGGCTGCAAACAATGGGCGCACTTGTGGGATCTACAGGCTGCGCCTCGGGGCTTCCTCTTGGCTGATGTACGCGCTGAAGCCTACGCAGGATCGAGCAGCGCGCCGCTCATGGCCCGCAGTAATGTGTAGCCTGTGGGCACAACTGAAGCCTCCTAACTGAACGTTCCCAGGATAAGATCTCTGCTGGCTGCAGAACAATGACCCCATACACTCCGCAGGTGGTTCTACTGGTTCCTGGTGGCAGAGGTCCGCACTGCCGGCAGCGGCGCAAATCAAGTGCAGGGGGGATGTGCTCCTCGGGTCAAGATGGACGGACTGCCAGCAGCAGCGCAAATCAAGTGCGGGGGGGGGGATGGGGTCCCCCGGGTCAAGATGGACGGACTGCCAGCAGCAGCGCAAATCAAGTGCAGGGGGATGTGCTCCTCGGGTCAAGATGGACGGACTGCCAGCAGCAGCGCAAATCAAGTGCAGGGGAAGATGGACGGACAGCCAGCAGCAGCGCAAATCAAGTGCAGGGGGGGGATGTGCTCCTTGGGTCAAGATGAACGGACTGCCAGCAGCAGCGCAAATCAAGTGCAGGGGGGATGGGGTCCTCGGGTCAAGATAGACGGACTGCCAGCAGCAGCGCAAATCAAGCGCAGGGGGGATGGGGTCCTCGGGTCAAGATGGACGGACTGCCAGCAGAAGCGCAAATCAAGGGGAAGGGGGGATGGGGTCCTCGGGTCAAGATGGACGGACTGGCCAGCAGCAGCGCAAATCAAACGCAGGGGAAGATGGGGTCCTCGGGTGAAGATGGACGGACTGCCAGCAGCAGCGCAAATCAAGTGCAGGGGAAGATGGACGGACTGCCAGCAGCAGCGCAAATCAAGTGCAGGGGAAGATGGACGGACTGCCAGCAGCAGCGCAAATCAAGGGGAAGGGGGGATGGGGTCCTCGGGTCAAGATGGATGGACTGCCAGCAGCAGCGCAAATCAAGCGCAGGGGGGATGGGGTCCTCGGGTCAAGATGGACGGACTGCCAGCAGAAGCGCAAATCAAGGGGAAGGGGGGATGGGGTCCTCGGGTCAAGATGGACGGACTGCCAGCAGCAGCGCAAATCAAACGCAGGGGAAGATGGGGTCCTCGGGTGAAGATGGACGGACTGCCAGCAGCAGCGCAAATCAAGTGCAGGGGAAGATGGACGGACTGCCAGCAGCAGCGCAAATCAAACGCAGGGGAAGATGGACGGACTGCCAGCAGCAGCGCAAATCAAGCGCCAGGGGGATGGGTCCTCGGGTCAAGATGGACGGACTGCCAGCAGCAGCGCAAAATCAAGCGCAGGGGGGATGGGGTCCTCGGGTCAAGATGGACGGACTGCCAGCATCAGCGCAAATCAAGCGCAGGGGGGGATGTGCTCCTCGGGTCAAGATGGACGGACTGCCAGCAGAAGCGCAAATCAAGGGGAAGGGGGGATGGGGTCCTCGGGTCAAGATGGACGGACTGCCAGCAGCAGCGCAAATCAAACGCACGGGAAGATGGGGTCCTCGGGTGAAGATGGACGGACTGCCAGCAGCAGCGCAAATCAAGTGCAGGGGAAGATGGACGGACTGCCAGCAGCAGCGCAAATCAAGTGCAGGGGGGGATGTGCTCCTCGGGTCAAGATGGACGGACTGCCAGAAGCAGCACAAATCAAGTGCAGGGGAAGATGGACGGACTGCCAGCAGCAGCGCAAATCAAGCGCAGGGGGGATGGGGTCCTCGGGTCAAGATGGACGGACTGCCAGCAGCAGCGCAAATCAAGCGGCAGGGGGGATGGGGTCCTCGGGTCAAGATGGACGGACTGCCAGCATCAGCGCAAATCAAGGGGAAGGGGGGATGGGGTCCTCGGGTCAAGATGGATGGACTGCCAGTAGCAGCGCAAATCAAACGCAGGGGAAGATGGGGTCCTCGGGTGAAGATGGACGGACTGCCAGCAGCAGCGCAAATCAAGTGCAGGGGAAGATGGACGGACTGCCAGCAGCAGCGCAAATCAAGTGCAGGGGGGGATGTGCTCCTCGGGTCAAGATGGACGGACTGCCAGAAGCAGCACAAATCAAGTGCAGGGGAAGATGGACGGACTGCCAGCAGCAGCGCAAATCAAGCGCAGGGGGGATGGGGTCCTCGGGGTCAAGATGGGCGGACTGCCAGCAGCAGCGCAAATCAAGCGCAGGGGGGATGGGGTCCTCGGGGTCAAGATGGACGGACTGCCAGCATCAGCGCAAATCAAGGGGAAGGGGGGATGGGGTCCTCGGGTCAAGATGGATGGACTGCCAGTAGCAGCGCAAATCAAACGCAGGGGAAGATGGGGTCCTCGGGTGAAGATGGACGGACTGCCAGCAGCAGCGCAAATCAAGTGCAGGGGAAGATGGACGGACTGCCAGCAGCAGCGCAAATCAAGCGCAGGGGGGATGGGGTCCTCGGGTCAAGATGGACGGACTGCCAGCAGAAGCGCAAATCAAGGGGAAGGGGGGATGGGGTCCTCGGGTCAAGATGGACGGACTGCCAGCAGCAGCGCAAATCAAACGCAGGGGGGGATGTGCTCCTCGGGTCAAGATGGACGGACTGCCAGCAGCAGCGCAAATCAAGTGCAGGGGAAGATGGACGGACTGCCAGCAGCAGCGCAAATCAAGTGCAGGGGGGGATGTGCTCCTCGGGTCAAGATGGACGGACTGCCAGCATCAGCGCAAATCAAGCGCAGGGGGGGATGTGCTCCTCGGGTCAAGATGGACGGACTGCCAGCAGAAGCGCAAATCAAGGGGAAGGGGGGATGGGGTTCTCGGGTCAAGATGGACGGACTGCCAGCAGCAGCGCAAATCAAGCGCAGGGGGGGATGTGCTCCTCGGGTCAAGATGGACGGACTGCCAGCAGCAGCGCAAATCAAGTGCAGGGGAAGATGGACGGACTGCCAGCAGCAGCGCAAATCAAGTGCAGGTGGGATGTGCTCCTCGGGTCAAGATGGACGGACTGCCAGAAGCAGCGCAAATCAAGTGCAGGGGGGATGGGGTCCTCGGGTCAAGATAGATGGACTGCCAGCAGCAGCGCAAACCAAGCGCAGGGGGATGGGGTCCTCGGTCAAGATGGACGGACTGCCAGCATAAGCGCAAATCAAGCGCAGGGGGGGGGATGTGCTCCTCGGGTCAAGATGGACGGACTGCCAGCAGCAGCGGCAAATCAAGTGCAGGGGAAGATGGGGGTCCTCGGGTGAAGATGGACGGACTGCCAGCAGCAGCGCAAATCAAGGGGAAGGGGGGGATGGGGTCCTCGGTCAAGATGGATGGACTGCCAGCAGCAGCGCAAATCAAGCGCAGGGGGGATGGGGTCCTCGGGTGAAGATGGACGGACTGCCAGCAGCAGCGCAAATCAAATGCAGGGGAAGATGGGGTCCTCGGGTGAAGATGGACGGACTGCCAGCAGCAGCGCAAATCAAGGGGAAGGGGGGGAATGGGGTCCTCGGGTCAAGATGGAAAGGACTGCCAGCAGCAGCGCAAATCAAGCGCAGGGGGGATGGGGTCCTCGGGTCAAGATGGACGGACTGCCAGCAGCAGCGCAAATCAAGCGCAGGGGGGGGATGTGCTCCTCGGGTCAAGATGGACGGACTGCCAGCAGCAGCGCAAATCAAGTGCAGGGGAAGATGGGGTCCTCGGGTGAAGATGGACGGACTGCCAGCAGCAGCGCAAATCAAGGGGAAGGGGGGATGGGGTCCTCGGGTCAAGATGGATGGACTGCCAGCAGCAGCGCAAATCAAGCGCAGGGGGGGGGGATGTGCTCCTCGGGTCAAGATGGACGGACTGCCAGCAGAAGCGCAAATCAGGGGAAGGGGGGATGGGGTCCCTCGGGTGAAGATGGACGGACTGCCAGCAGCAGCGCAAATCAAATGCAGGGGAAGATGGGGTCCTCGGGTGAAGATGGACGGACTGCCAGCAGCAGCGCAAATCAAGGGGAAGGGGGGATGGGGTCCTCGGGTCAAGATGGATGGACTGCCAGCAGCAGCGCAAATCAAGCTCAGGGGAAGATGGGGTCCTCGGGTCAAGATGGACGGACTGCCAGCAGCAGCGCAAATCAAGTGCACGCGCTTAAGAGGGGGATGGGGTCTTCGGGTCAAGATGGCCGCAAACCGATTGACAGACTTAAAGGTGCGGATGGGGCCCGGAATCAGATAGAGGATACAACGAAGATCAAAAAACGAAAAACCAAAAATAAAGCAACGATAAGATAAATTGTTATCCAAAACCTTATCGCTTTCAAGATCAGTGCTTGCTGTCAGTGAATGGGAACAGTGTATGAAATCCAGAGACTTTTCTATAAGTGGAAGGGGTCTAGTCTGATACATTGTAACGTCAGGACAGGCCGGAGATCTCTGCATCTGCGCCAACTGTGTCTATTTTCGGACATGCTTGGCATGGGCGTGGCTCAACAGAAAGGGGTGTGGCTCCAGAAAGGGTGGGGCTAGGATGCGCCAATTTGCATCACTATTGTAGGGCGATAGATTCTCTATACCAAGCGGCAGTGGTTACGGGGTCAGAGAACAGGTCCTGGAGATAAATCCGGTGCAGATCTACGCTCGCGCCGTCTACAGGATTAGTAAATCTGGGCTTCATCACTCACAGCCCGCAGGAAAGGAAGGGGTTAATTAAAGGCGAACGATCCGAACAAACATATTTACTTAGAGATGGAAACTAATCAGCGAGGAGAAGGTTATCTGATGGGAAATATTGTTCTGCCAATCACTCATCATCTGTCCCAGCAGGTTATACATGTATGCCGAGGACTGGCACTAAGGAGGTCCTCGCCCCATCACACACCCCGTACTGTATACTCCAGAGCTACACTCACTATTCTGCTGGTGCAGTCACTGTGTACATACATTACTTATCCTGTACTGATCCTGAGTTATATCCTGTATTATACTCCAGAGCTGCACTCACTATTCTGCTGGTGCAGTCACTGTGTATATACATTACTTATCCTGTGCTGATCCTGAGTTACATCCTGTATTATACTCCAGAGCTGCACTCACTATTCTGCTGGTGCAGTCATTGTGTACATACATTACTTATCCTGTACTGATTCTGAGTTACATCCTGTATTATACTCCAGAGCTGCACTCACTATTCTGCTGGTGCAGTCACTGTGTACATACATTACTTATCCTGTACTGATCCTGAGTTACATCCTGTATTATACTACAGAGCTGCACTCACTATTCTGCAGGGGCAGTCACTGTGTACATACATTACTTACCCTGTACTGATCCTGAGTTACATCCTGTATTATACTCCAGAGCTGCACTCACTATTCTGCTGGTGCAGTCACTGTGTACATACATTACTTATCCTGTACTGATCCTGAGTTATATCCTGAATTATACTCCAGAGCTGCACTCACTATTCTGCTGGTGCAGTCACTGTGTACATACATTATTTATCCTGTACTGATCCTGAGTTATATCCTGTATTATACTCCAGAGCTGCACTCACTATTCTGCTGGTGCAGTCACTGTGTACATACATTACTTATCCTGTACTGATCCTGAGTTACATCCTGTATTATACTCCAGAGCTGCACTCACTATTCTGCTGGTGCAGTCACTGTGTACATACATTACTTATCCTGTACTGATCCTCAGTTACATCCTGTATTATACTCCAGAGCTGCACTCACTATTCTGCTGGTGGCAGTCACTGTGTACATACATTACTTATCCTGTACTGATCCTGAGTTACATCCTGTATTATACTCCAGAGCTGCACTCACTATTCTGCTGGTGGCAGTCACTGTGTACATACATTACTTATCCTGTAGTGATCCTGAGTTACATCCTGTATTATACTCCAGAGCTGCACTCACTATTCTGCTGGTGCAGTCACTGTGTACATACATTACTTATCCTGTACTGATCCTGAGTTATATCCTGTATTATACTCCAGAGCTGCACTCACTATTCTGCTGGTGCAGTCACTGTGTACATACATTACTTATCCTGTACTGATCCTGAGTTATATCCTGAATTATACTCCAGAGCTGCACTCACTATTCTGCTGGTGAGTCACTGTGTACATACATTACTTATCCTGTACTGATCCTGAGTTACATCCTGTATTATACTCCAGAGCTGCACTCACTATTCTGCTAGTGCAGTCACTGTGTACATACATTACTTATCCTGTACTGATCCTGAGTTACATCCAGTATTATACTCTAGAGCTGCACTCACTATTCTGCTGCTGGTGCAGTCACTGTGTACATACATTACTTATCCTGTACTGATCCTGAGTTACATCCTGTATTATACTCCAGAGCTGCACTCACTATTCTGCTGGTGCAGTCACTGTGTACATACATTACTTATCCTGTACTGATCCTGAGTTACATCCGGTATTATACTCCAGAGCTGCACTCACTATTCTGCTGGTGCGGTCACTGTGTACATACATTACTTATCCTGTACTGATCCTGAGTTACATCCTGTATTATACTCCAGAGCTGCACTCACTATTCTGCTGGTGCAGTCACTGTGTACATACATTACTTATCCTGTACTGATCCTGAGTTACATCCTGTATTATACTCCAGAGCTGCACTCACTATTCTGCTGGTGCAGTCACTGTGTACATACATTACTTATCCTGTACTGATCCTGAGTTACATCCTGTATTATACTCCAGAGCTGCACTCACTATTCTGCTGTTGCAGTCACTGTGTACATACATTACTTATCCTGTACTGATCCTGAGTTACATCCTGTATTATACTCAGAGCTGCACTCACTATTCTGCTGGTGCAGTCACTGTGGTACATACATTACTTATCCTGTACTGATCCTGAGTTACATCCTGTATTATACTCCAGAGCTGCACTCACTATTCTGCTGGTGCAGTCACTGTGTACATACATTACTTATCCTGTACTGATCCTGAGTTACATCCTGTATTATACTCCAGAGCTGCACTCCTCACTATTCTGCTGGTGCAGTCACTGTGTAACATACATTACTTATCCTGTACTGATCCTGAGTTACATCCTGTATTATACCCAGAGCTGCCATCACTATTCTGCTGTGCCAGTCACAGGTTACATACATTACTTATCGCTGTACTGTCCTGAGTTACATCCCTGTATATACTCCAGAGCTGCACTCACTATTCTGCTGGTGCAGTCACTGTGTACATACAATACATCCTTACTGATCTGAGTTAATCCTGTATTATACTCCAGAGCTGCACTCACTATTCTGCTGTGGAGTCACTGTGTATCACAGGACCTACTGTTTGGAATCCACAAACACGGCACCGCGTGTCCGTACTGTGGTATGGGCCTTACCCGTCATCCTGAGCTGAGCCTGTATTGTACACAACCCTTCACACACATCTGATGACTATAATTGATCCCTTTTTATAAACAGGGCAGCAGGAACTGTTAAGGGGTTTGCTGTCACACCAGCTTAGCTGACGTTTCCCATACCTACCGGCACAACAGTTCCTGCAACTTGAGGACATAAGGGGGCATAAGAACTAGATTTCCACACCAGTCAGCGGTGACAACCTGTGCGCACCATCAGACATCCACATAAGTGCTCCATTCACACAGGAACAATGCGTTCAGTCTCTCCGCGCTCCTTCCCATTCAGCAGAAGACGAACCTGTTCATCTGCATGTCTGATACCTCATTGTCATCTGCGGTATGTGGTATGTTCAGTAACTACTGACACACAGTAATCATACCCTCCAACTAAGGCTTTTTGCCAGGGGAAAAGTATTTCCAAGGTGATCTTGAGACGACTCCGTAGAAAGCTTAATACAAATCACAGGAGAAAGAAAACCTCGTCCTGGACCCTGCTTAAAGGGCAACTCCACAGATCTGCTATCAATATGAGCAGGAATAGGGAAGTGACAACTGCTCTGAAAAACTGTATGGCACTTAGAAAGCCAACATGTCCTCATAAAGTATACTGCTCCAGCAACTCAACAACTCCTCAAGCTCCACCAAAGGCACATTTTACTAACATTATTAAAAATACCGTATACATATTTGTATAGACGCTTTTACAGATGTGAGAGCCATATGAATGTATAAAGGGAAATATAAGATATACGCAGAAGTAAATACCTGTATTATGTAACAGAAATAATAATATAGCTTATGGCCTATCCTATTACAAGAACAAATAGAACTAACTCATAATACTGCAAGCGCTATGTACAAGAAATAACACTATCAAAACTACCAGCTCCTAATACACAATGAAAATAGAGTGAGAGTAATATAGCATCGCTATCATACGGAGCTATCCTATGTAACCTATTATACAAGAATATAAGATTAATACTCCTGTGTACAAGAATATAATTACTATAATACTGCTCCATGATGTTAAGAATAAAAACAACAGCTTAGCACGCACTAACTCCGCCTCACCTATATGTACGAGATGAGAATATTAGCAACGCTACTCACATACTGCTCTCTATGTACGAGAAATATAACTACTATAATACTGCTCCTATGTACAAGAATATAACTACTATAATACTGCTCCTATGTACAAGAATATAACTACTATAATACTGCTCCTATGTACAAGAATATAACTACTAATAATACTGCTCCTATGTACAAGAATATAACTACTGTAATACGCCTCCTATGACAAGAATATAACTACTATAATACTGCTCCTATGTACAAGAATATAACTACTATAATACTGCTCCTATGTACAATAATACTGCTCCTATGTACAAGAATATAACTACTAATACTGCTCCTATGACAAGAATATAACTACTATAATACTGCTCCTATGTACAAGAATATAACTACTATAATACTGCTCCTACTAACTACTATAATACTGCTCCTATGTACAAGAATATAACTACTATAATACTGCTCCTATGTACAAGAATATAACTACTATAATACTGCTCCTATGTACAAGAATATAACTACTATAATACTGCTTCCTATGTACAAAATATAACTACTATAATACTGCTCCTGTACAAGAATATAAACCTATATACTGCTCCTATGTACAAGAATATATACAATACTATACAAAATATAACTACTATAACTGCACCTATGTACAAGATATAACTACTATAATACTGCACCTATTTACAGTATAACTACTATAATACTGCTCCTATATACAAGAATATAACTACTCTAATACTGCTTCTATGTACAAGAATATAACTACTATAATACGCCTCCTATGTACAAGAATATAACTACTATAATACTGCTCCTATGTACAAGAATATAACTACTATAATACTGCTCCTATGTACAAGAATATAACTACTATAATACTGCTCCTGTGTACAGGTATATAACCGCTATAACACTACATGGTCTCTGCAGACATTTGAAGGGTTAACAGTCATATACGTGGTTTGAAAAAAGTGAAGCTATAACTATTTCCTGCGTCTCACGTGGCAGAAGAATGCGGATGGTCGCGGCAGCAGGAGATTGTACAATTACTTCCCCTTCTTTCTGCCTCAAATCCACACTATTTTCACGACGTGCTTACTGTCAGTGAATAGATCATTCACTATTCCTCTGCATGGTCTGTACACATTTCACTGCTGCGGGTCTGTTACAATGGTATCCAGTCCGGAAATCCCTCTATGAGGTACACTCCGTGGTCCCCACACTGATGCACTGATCATTCACCAGACTTTCTGCGGAGCTGCAGGTTCTGACCCCAGTGGGCGCCGCCCCTCGCCCCCTTCCTTCTCTCACTGCTCTGACCCCTTCCTCACTGCTCTGACCCATGTGTCGGTGTCTCCTCAGGTATACAGTATATACAGTATATGCCGAGCAGTGAGTGAAAACGCTGTCCATCAGACTGGAATATCACATGACTACAGCCTCTGACTACACAAGCATTTGTTTGTAGTCTGTTACTATGGCGACGCCTAGGTCTGCACTGGAGCTGCATCCATGAAACGTTATAACAATTTTTAAATTGATACAATTTGTACAGTTTCTTTGGCTCATCAGTATCGGCTGACCTCGTGTGTAACGTCACCGTTCCGCACTTCTTCTACGTGTACCATCCAGGCCGTAATTGTCGCAGCGATTTTTTAACAAGTGCCTGCGCCCGGCCTCCTCAGAAGGAAGGTTCATACCTACCTGCTCCTCGCTGCCTCCATCTTCAGGTCCCCGCATTGGTCACATCCTCGAACCAATGACAATGATTTGGCCCCAAGCAGGTGGGACCGGAAGTGGAGGCAGCTTGGAGGACCCCAGGGAGCAGGTGTCACCCCAGAAGAGTCACTTGCTAAAGAACCTTAGAGGGTGCTGGGGGCTCCTCACCTTTTGAGCCTTCCTTTAGCTCTGGAGGACCTGCCCTACATTACACAGATAATCCATAGACATGAGTGGGTGCCGTGTAATACCTTATTTGCCCTGCGGAGGCGCTGCAGATAAACCGAACACTTAAAATTGGCACAATTTTAAGTTAAAGCTGATCACCAGGGGTAACAGAAAGTGCGTGTGTGTGGGGGGGGACTTTACAAGGTTTTTTCCAAGGGACCTTTTTTCAAAGAAGTAGGCGTGGCCAAACATGGAGAGCCCCTTTAAGATGTGAGAGCGCTGCTCATTTCTCCGAGGATGAAGATTCAGGACAGGGACCATGGAGCGTTTCTCCTTCAACTTTGACTTTATGTCGATTTTAGTCCCTTGAGGACTAAAAACATTGACACAATGCCCTTCCCCCCACCCCCAAACATTTAAAGGGACGGTAACTACTGCCCCGCAGCCTCAGAATTCTGGAAGCGCTCGTTATCGCGGCTCAGAGATCCGTGTAAAATGTCGTCTGACCGGCCCAGGAATGTGTTCTTCCTCTTAGTAAATACTGTCTCATTCCACCCAACCACAGCTTCCGTCTGCAGGCTTGGTGAGTAGCCCGAGCAGAACCCGAAATCTGCCGCCCCCCCCCCCCTATCCACCGATCTTATGGGATTGTGATGCAAGCAATTGTCCTAATCTGTGCCAGTGATGACTGCAGGTAATGGCCGGTCATGTGATCTATTTACAGGCCCCGCACTAACGCCTTGGATAAGTGGCCAATCAGCGGGCGACGCCCACTTAACGAGCGGCTTACGCTCGGGCTAAATTTAGGCCTGAATAATCGCTCCTAGAGAGTCAGGACAAAGTGTTTTACAGGTAAGGACGACGATCTGAAGAGCAGACCGGTAACGATCTCAGTCACCAGAGGCGATGGCGTGAAATGTGGGGGCGAGGGCACGGCGGATGAAGGGGCCCTTTAAGAGGAACAAAAAATAAATAAATTAAAAATAATAGGGCAAGACCAGAAAGTTTGGAATGTAAGCTGAGGACAGGTTAAGAGGTCACTGTCTCTGGAGAGCGCGGTTAGCCACAAGCTCTGTCTGGTTCATGAACGCAATTCCAAAACTGCAGTGAAGACTGACACACAGACAGACAAGGAATAAATGGTTGCCACACTGCAAAGTAATAGCTATATATACTCACACATACACATGTAATGAGATTAAAGGGCTCTGGGCGAGGACAGGACGTATCCATCACATGGCTTAGAGCCGGAAACGCGTTGCTCCAGCCCTGACATATCCAGGGAACACCTAATAAGGCTTGGCGGAAAGCAGCAGGATCAAAACCCGTCTAATCACAATAATAACAATAATAATCATCATGGCGGTGTACCTGTCACACGCCCAGCTCGGCCCGCCCAGGCTTCAGGTACACAACCTCCTCAATCAGCCACCGTCTGCGGGCGGACGTTTAAATACTGCCAAACCGGATGGGGTGCGGGCGAATCGCCCGACGCATTTCAGTCCAGAAAGTCATCTGTGCTGTAAAAATGTTCTGTTCACAGCAAAAAGAAATGCAGGATCAAAACGCGTCCATGTAAACAGGTTAAGGTCCCAAAACGCGCTAGCACTGTTAAAGGGGGTTTGACCTCTGACAGTACCCAATTGGCGGGGTTTGACCCCCGGGACCCCCCCCTCGATTTTTGAGAAAGCTCACAGTAGCGCCGCAGCCAGTGACCTTACGTTCCAGAGAATAGGTCACAAGATAAGTATAAATTAAGACATGTCCGAAACGCATTAGCCGTCTGCCCCTGTTCAGTCATTGCTCTGTGTTTGACATGCAACGCGCATCCACTTTACCGTTAAATTCTAAACAGAAAAGCAAATCTATTAGTTACCGACGCGTTTCGGTTTGGCATCTTATTGACGCAATGATTAAGGACACATCGGTGAGGACCTCTTTAAGCTTTGGTGACCAGCTCACCTCTTTTATGAGCTGCTCGATGCCTGAGGGTAAGCCACACACAGAAGTTTCAAACGCGTTTCGACAACGTGATTTTAGTATTAAAAAAAAAATGAAATCCTCTCCGAAAGGCTTACTCTGAATCGGCCGACCCCAGGGGCATTAGCTATAAGTAGGCCGGCCATACCAGGCGCCCGGAGACCCCTCTGCCTCCATAACCACCCACTAACGCATTTCTAATTCAGGCTCAGAAGCTACGTCTCCTAACGGCCCCAATGCACCGCGCGTGAATTCACTGACGCGTTTTGGTCACAGATTCCACCATCCAGACTACATCCCCTGAAACCTGTCAGCAAAAGTGAGAATCTGCTCGTGTTCACCGACTGTTTATAGACTGAATAAAAGTGAATAAAAAAAATCTGCTTTACTACAATATTAAAAAAAAAACAAATAAAACTACAAACCAAAATGCGTTAAAACTAGTATGTGTTTTTTTAACTTGTCCGAAACCCATCAGTAAGCGTCTCGCTGGGGCTCGGTGCACCAGCCGACCTGGTTACGAACCGCTCCGAGTTTGAGAGGCAGAGTAAAGAAGTGTAACGCGTTTTGGCCATGCACTTTAACCAAGCTATGATCCATCTGCAAATCTCTGTGAAAGGTTTGGAATGCGTCAGCTTGCCCCAGGGGTGTATAGGGACTGAAGCTATATGTGGTGCCTAAGGCAGCAGATGGAGGACATACGGCAGCTAGTGGAGCTCACTGCTGCACATATGAGGTTTGACGCGTTTCAGTCATCTAGGCCACAAATACAGGTTACATGCCTGAAACGCGTCAGCTATTTCTCTCCATTTCCCCACTCGCTCTCAGTGTCTTCCACCTGTTGAGCCTCCTCGGTGCAGGAACTGATCCTCTCGCATTAGCTGTAGCCTACAGGTATTAAAACGCACCTGCTGCCTCCCGCCCACTCTCCGCACAGCCCGGCAGGTTAGAACAGGGAGACCTCACCGAGCGCCGCAGCTCACCACAGCCTGACTACGCTGCTATACGGAGCCAGCCAATACCGCCAGCTTCTCTTAAAGCTACGGTAACCTAACGTCAGACCCCCCTCAAGGCCTGGGCCAATCAGATGAGGACACTAACCTCTTAAAGGGGCCCTACCATTAATCAGAGACGTCACAGATGTTCACTGACTTGCCGGATTGTCTTGCAGTTCCGGACTATAGGGGTATTTTGAATTTTTTTAAAAAATAGTCCGGAGTATTGGAAGCCAGATGACAGGATTTGAACTTTACGAGTTGAGCTGTATTTTCAAAGTCTTATTCATTACACGTGATCACACGCGTTTTGGGTATCCATTTTATTCTATAGGTAAGGAGTGCTGGTCCAAAACGAGTCAGGGAATGACTAGTTCTGTACTATAGGGGTATTTTGAATTTGAAAAAAAGATCCAGAGTATTGGAAGTCAGATGACGGGAGTTGTATGGTATGAGTGTAGTCTTATTCATTATGCGTAAACCCACGCGTTTTGGGTATCCATGTCATTCTATAGGTAAGGAGTACTGGTCCAAAACGAGTCAGCAAATGACTAGTTCTGGACTATCATTTTTAATATGGAAATATCAGGAATATTAGATGCTATGTTCATTATCCTGTGCCCTTTTAGTGTGCTAATGCGTTTTGGATTTGCATTTCATTTATACTATGAGCAAGGAAAATGACTAGTTCTCGACTATGAAGCATTGGAAGCCAGATGACGGGAGTTGTACGTTACGAGTTGGGCTATATTTGCAAAGTCTTATTTGTTATACGTGATCCCACGCGTTTTGGGTATCCATTTTATTCTATATGTAAGGACTACTGGTCCAAAACGAGTCAGAGAATGACTAGTTCTGGACTATAAAGCATTGAAGGCCAGATGACGGGAGTTGTACGTTACGAGTTGAGCTATATTTGAAAAGTCTTATTCGTTATACGCGACCCCACGCGTTTTGGGTATCTTTCATGCTATAGGTAAGGAATAATGGTCCAAAATGAGCCAGAGAATGACTAGTTCTGGGCTATTTAAAAAAAATAAAAAATGATCTGGAGTATAGGAGTCAGATGACAGGAGTTGTACAGTACAAGTTGAGCTGTATTTGCAAAGTCTTATTCATTATGCGTGAACCCACGCGTTTTGGGTATCCATTTCATTCTATAGGTAAGGAGTACTGGTCAAAAACGAGTCGGCAAATGACTAGTTCTGGACTATAGGGGTATTTTGAATTTAAAAAAATGATCTGGAGTACTGAAAGTCATGACAGGAGCTGTACAGTACAAGTTGAGTCTTATTCATTATGCATGATCCCACGCGTTTTGGGTATCTATTTCATGCTATAGTTAAGGAGTACTGGTCCAAAACGAGTCAGAAAATGACTAGTTCTGGACTATAATTTTTAATATGGAAATATCAGGAATATTAGATGCTACGTTCATTATCCTGTGCCCTTTTAGTGTGCTAATGCGTTTTGGATTTGCATTTCATTCATGCCATGAGCAAGAAAAACGACGAGTTCTCGACTATGAAGCATTGGAAGCCAGATGATGGGAGTTGTACGTTACGAGTTGGGCTATATTTGCAAAGTATTATTCGTTATACGTGATTTCACGCGTTTTGGGTATCTATTTCATTATAGGTAAGGACTACTGGTCCAAAACCAGTACTTAAGGACCGGGCGACCAGCCTGAACCCGAGGATAGGTTCTGCTGAACGTCCGTGCGACCAGATTCACTGCGGATGGCTGCGCGACATTCAGGATCTTGATGTCGTGCAGCCACTAATCGCCATGTAACCTTGGCCTAAAAATCTTCAAAAATTTGAAATAAAAACATTCAAAAATCCATTTTTTTTCCAGTTGTTTCCCGGATAGAGCTGCCTCAGAAAGATGTGTGACAACTGAAATGACAGCCATGACGGTGTCTACAGAGGTTGTCACTCAGCGGAAGAGGAACAAGGAAATATTGTTCTGGGGCCCCATTAGGGTCCGATGATTTTTCACGCATTTTTTTGTTGTTTTTATGAAAAACCTGAAATACTGGACGGGAGGGTTCACTTGTTGGTTTAACACGACCCTGACCTCTCCCGTCACCCACCCGAATTTCCAGCCCTCCGAGCGATCCTAATGCTGGCGGCTCCGCAGACATGAATGGCGGCCATTGTTGCTGGTCAAAAAAAAATAAAAATAAACTAATAATAGTTTTTGGAAAAATTGAGGAACAGAAAATCCTGATATTTACATCCGATTTTTTAATTCACTATTGAAAATGGTGAGAAACATCCTCCTAAAAGATCAGCACACTCCTCTCCTGAAATCCTCTGTGCTGCTGGGAGGACCCTGCTCCTTCCACTATGTAACTCTGATCCTGTGACCTCCAAAAGATCAGCACACTCCTCTCCTGAAATCCTCTGTGCTGCTGGGAGGACCCTGCTCCTTCCACTATGTAACTCTCACCCTGTGACCTCCACAAGATCAGCACACTTCTCTCCTGAAATCCTCTGTGCTGCTGGGAGGACCCTGCTCCTTCCACTATGTAACTCTCACCCTGTGACCTCCACAAGATCAGCACACTCCTCTCCTGAAATCCTCTGTACTGCTGGGAGGACCCTGCTCCTTCCACTATGTAACTCTCATCCTGTGACCTCCACAAGATCAGCACACTCCTCTCCTGAAATCCTCTGTTCTGCTGGGAGGGCCCTGCTCCTTCCACTATGTAACTCTCATCCTGTGACCTCCACAAGATCAGCACACTCCTCTCCTGAAATCCTCTGTGCTGCTGGGAGGACCCTGCTCCTTCCACTATGTAAACTCTCATCCTGTGATCTCCACAAGATCAGCGCACTCCTCTCCTGAAATCCTCTGTACTGCTGGGAGGACCCTGCTCCTTCCACTATGTAACTCTCATCCTGTGACCTCCACAAGATCAGCACCCTCCTCTCCTGAAATCCTCTGTGCTGCTGGGAGGACCCTGCTCCTTCCTCTATGTAACTCTCATCCTGAGACCTCCACAAGATCAGCACAGTCCTCTCCTGAAATCCTCTGTGCTGCTGGGAGGACCCTGCACCTTCCACTATGTAACTATCAGCCTGTGACCTCCACAAGATCAGCACATTCCTCTCCTGAAATCCTCTGTGCTGCTGAGGACTTTACTAGACCAGTTACATGTGTATTGCCCTTGTTGAGGCCGCTGCACAATCTACATCCACGTGGACTCCCGTCTGCCGGTTCCTATAGAGCGGGGCAGACATGCCCGGGCACATCACTTCTGCGGCTCGCTCAGCTGGGTCTGGTTTGGCCGGATCGTTGCGATACTTCGCACTCAGCAATATATTACAATAGATTTTTCCATTATAAATAGATCTGACAGCGTCCGTACAGTGCGGAGAGCGGTGGACACTGAATGTGTGAGCAAATGCGCTAATTGTACTGACCGTCTGCGCCATTTTCCACATGCCGTACTATAGTACACAGTAAATCAACAGTTACCGATATAACTTGCTTATTTTTTTGCAGACGCAGTATTTGGCGCCATCAGTAGACACCCAGATCCCATCCATGGAAGTTCTACGAAGCACAGTATAAGGTCTGAGTGCAGCCGCCATTTTTAAAATCTACAAAGGATGTGAAGGGAGACAAATTTGCCATACATAGGGAGTTTTTGACGTTTGTTTTTTTTTAAAGATGATTTATGATAAAACAGGCAAAACTGAGAAAAGTGGAATATTACAAAAAGAAAAAAAAACCTAAAAAAATAGAATAAAAAAGAAAAACACAAAGAAAGGATTAAAAAGCAAAATTGAACATCAAAAAATAGAAAGAGAAAATAAAAATAGAAAAAAAATTAAACAAAGATTAAAACAAAGTTAAAAATTAGAAAAAAGAAATAAAATTGTAAAACTATTAAAACATAAAATTAAAAATTAAAAAAGGATAAAAAAGGAAACTGGAACACTAAAAAAAAAAAAACTACAAAGACAAAAATAGAAAAAAAATAGTTTAAAGATTAAAAAACAAGAATCACAAAAAACATAAAAAGAGAAATGAAAATGTAAAAAAAATAAAAGTAAAAGAAAAGAAAAATGTAAAAAGATTAAAACAGAAAATAAAAAAACTGAAAAAAAAGAAATAAAAATGTAAAAGGATTAAAACAGAAAATGTTAAAAAAGAAAAAAAAAGAAAAAAAGATTAGAAAGGCAAATAAGGGAAAAATAGAAAATAAAAATAAGAACAAAAGAAGGAAAAAAGGCAAAAAAAATTAAAAAATAGAAAAATGCAAAAAATAAGAATAAAATAAATATAAAATAGGATTAGAAGAAGCTAAAAAAGAACGTTAGAAAATAGAAAAAAAAAATAAATTAAAAAAAAAATTTACCAGTGCAGAAAAAGGGCAAATATATATATAAAAAATAATAAGAACATAAAAATACAAATATATGAACCAAACAAACCCCTGACAGGTGAAACAAGGAGACTGGCGTCTTGTTCCCACGTCTTAGACCCTGGCAGGGCTCCAGGAGACGGAGGCCACAAAACACCTGCTTTTAGAAAGCCCTAGAAATTGTCCATTTTCAGCAGTGAAGACTGGGGGTCCGATCAGACGAGATTACTGGGGGTCCGATCAGACGAGATTACTGGGGGTCCGATCAGACGAGATTACTGCGGGGTCCGATCAGACGAGATTACTGTAAATCCCTCATTTCCAGAGGGAAGAGGATCAGGAAGAGATGGCTTCTGGGTAAATCCTTGAGACTGGTGCCGCCTCTAATGCCCGGTAATCTCACTCAGGGGATTTGATGAAAATCCCATTTCAGATTCACTGAAACTTCGCTTTCTAAGCCCGGATTGTGTCTTCTCTCTAATATGGTGGATTGTGGGGAATTTAGGAGATTAATTAGGAGCCGGGATTTACTCTATGGAAGTTTAGGGCCATCAGCTCCACAATAGGGAAAGACGTCAGGAATATTTCTTATAAAATACAGCTAGAACAAGGTCGCCATCCGTCCGATCGTCCGTGACCGGATTCTGGATTCATTAAAAAAATCACACATATATGTGGGGAAGGGCTCTACATGGACGGGCTCCAAGGGGCCCGACACCACTCTTAAAGGGATACTACGGGTGGAGTGCAGTGAACCTGTGATGGAAAGCGGTGGGCATCTGGTGAAGATGTAATGGTCAGGGGCCAATGGAAGATGCGTGCCGGGCCCTTACAAAGGGACAGCAAGTTGGCAATGGGGAGGTGGCCCCTCGTACTGATTATGTTCTCAGTGTTGCGGGGGGGGCCTAATGAAAAGGGGCCCCATGATAAATTCCATCCCGGGTGCAGAGATCCCAGCATGTATGACGTGGACAGTGGAGATGGCGGTGTCGTCAGCCTCCGCTCTCTGGGGTGTTAGATAATAGCAGGCCTCACGAGGAGGACATATAGCAACAGCAGCCGGGCACGGCGATGGTGGCAGGACGGGGGTTCAGGTGAGACACAGGAGCGAAACCTCAGCGGAGCCTGACCATATCTCCATTAGGATGAAGGATAAAGGGGAGCACAGGCCGAGAACAGCTCGTTGTCACCCGACGACCCTCCTGTAATCACCATGTTGTATAGAGGGACACACCCATTATGGCTTTAAAATAACCAGTCTGTGACTGCGCCAGAGACTGGCAACTGGGAAGGAACCCCTACATCATAGCCATCCTGATGGGGTAATGGGGCAACAAGACTCGGGGTACAGGATAATGAGGCTGACACTCGGGGGAAGGGGATAATGACACTCAGGGTACGGGATGATGACGCTGACACTCGGGGTACGGGATAATGACACTCGGGGTACGGGATAATAATGACGCCGACACTCGGGGTACGGCATAATAATGACGCCGACACTCGGGGTACGGGATAATAATGACGCCGACCCTCGGGGTACAGAATAATGACGCCGACCCTCGGGGTACGGGATAATGAGGCCGACCCTCGGGGGTACGGGATAATGAGGCCGACCCTCGGGGTACGGGATAATGAGGCCGACCCTCGGGGTACGGGATAATGAGGCCGACCCTCGGGGTACGGGATAATGAGGCCGACCCTCGGGGTACGGGATAATGAGGCCGACCCTCGGGGGTACGGGATAATGAGGCCGACCCTCGGGGTACGGGATAATGAGGCCGACCCTCGGGTACGGGATAATGAGGCCGACCCTCGGGGTACGGGATAATGACGCCGACCCTCGGGGTACGGGATAATGAGGCCGACCCTCGGGGTACGGGATAATGAGGCCGACCCTCGGGGTACGGGATAATGAGGCCGACCCTCGGGGTACGGGATAATGAGGCCGACCCTCGGGGGACAGGATAATGACACTGACACTCGGGGGACAGGATAATGATACTCGGGGTGCCTCTCCTCCCCTCACAGCTAATACCTGCAGACAATTAGTGCTGCCCTGTGTCCCCTCCCTACGGTTTCTGGGCGTGTCCTCGTCACCTGTCACTTCTCGGTTCCTCGCTGAGCCCTTTGTCTGTTGCATAACTGTTTCGCATTTGCGCTCAGTCTGAACAGGAGCCACAAACAACACAAAACTGTGATATACAGAATAAAATAAAACTAAAAAAATTAAAAATCACAACGTGTTGCCAGATTACTAAGTATTCTATAAAGAATAAGATGATGGGAGTGATGATCTATGAGCAGTGACCTCACAGGTTGGACACAGCGACCACGTACTGCGATGTGACGTGTATCACAGCCACGCACACTCAGCTCAGCTTCATTCTTAATAATTCACATCAAATTAATAAAAACTTCTTAAAAAAAAAGGAATGAACAGAAAATACCTAATAAATACGCAAAAAAATTAAAATAAAAAAAAAGGATTAAAATAAATAGTAAAAAAAAAACAAAAAACGTTAAAAATAACAAAAAATAACTATAATAAATGCTGAAATTACAATGTCGGTTTCATTATTTGCAGAATGAATCTAAAGCAAGAGGAAGCCTAAGTTCTAGCACATTAACTCCTTGTACTCTGGAATAAGTCAGTGTGCGGTGGGCGGCAGGTGACAGGCTGAGGTGATTAAGGACCTGTTGTGTCCTCACCCTTGTAGGCTGCATGTAAAGGCAGGCGTACACACAAGGCAGCGGTGCTCGGGGCGCTGTGAATATCAGGTGCATCTCTACAGCCTCAGGGCGCAACTCCTGCACCTTAAATCCCTCCCTCTGAGACGCCTCAGCTCAGTCTTCCCTGTGAGCAGTCAGAGGACAGGTACTTCTCCAGCAGCAGACGGTGTGGTCACGCTCCCGGGGACAGCTCCAGCTGGTAAGTCATCCCTGATCTGTCAGGACGCCGCTCCGGCAGGTGCTCTGCCCGGACAGATTTCTCTTAGTTAGATCAGAATTAGCAAAAAGTAATGTAAGAAAACAATGTAACTGCAGAAACAGACAATGTAACAAAATGTAACTACGGGAATTATAATATTTATAATAGGAGGAAAAAACCCTTAAAACTCAGACAGGAAAGATAGAAAAGGACGAATACAGTACTGACGCAGGCGGCGCTCCGACCCCCGGAGTCTTACAGTTTCACCCACGACATTTAAACTTTATACAAGTTGGAGAAATTTGGGGAAAAATAGAATATTTTTTAAGTTTTTTTTACGCAGTAAAAAAAAAAAATCAGTTTTTAAAAGATTTGGGTGCGTACTGAGTCAGAGGCGATACTTGGACGCGGACGGTAAATGGCTGCAGGCTTAGGTGGATGAGGCGGTGTCGTAGTTAAGATGGTGACACAGAACAGGTGTAAGGTGGTAGTCACCGAGCACCGCGGGGGCGGCAGTATTTATGTGGCTGATTATATATATATATATATATATATATATATATATATATATAGGGTTAACCCTAACTATTCCATATACTGTACATATAGCCACATAGAGAAAACAGATGATATATACATACATGTACTATATATATCATATATATGGACTAATATGAGGGGCTCTATGTATAATGGTGGTGGTTGTGGGCACTAGGGTTAACCCTAACTATTCCACATATAGTGCATATATCCACATAGAGAAAACAAATAATATATACATACATGTACTATATATATATCATATATATGGACTAACATGAGGGGCTCTATGTATAATAGTGGTGGTTATGGATGTGGGCACTAGGGTTAACCCTAACTATTCCACATATAGTGCATATATCCACATAGAGAAAACAGATAATATATACATACATGTACTATATATATCATATATATGGACTAATATGAGGGGCTCTATGTATAATAGTGGTGGTTGTGGGCACTAGGGTTAACCCTAACTATTTCACATATAGTGCATATATCCACATAGAGAAAACACACACATATATATATATATATATATATATACACAAACACACACGATATATATACATATACACACACATACATACATATAATCTATATATATATATATATATATATATATACAGACACGCACACACCTGAGACCAGCGACACAGGTCGGACTAGTCGGACAGCTCCCAGACACAGAAACTGCCCTTGCGACACACTGACGGTGACAGCGCCGTGTCCCCGGGTTATGCAATCGATGCCACATCACAGGTTTAATAGGAATATGCCAGCGCCTCCCTGGTCAGATGCCACTTCTGCCGGGCTCCTCTCAGGACGTGGCTGGGATCCCGTCCTCGGTGAGTTTAGCAGGTACATTATATGGAGGGTATAACTATAGTTTATAATAAGTCTGTAGGGGGGGGGGGCGCCATTATTTAAGAAGGAAGTTGGCAGAAACTGAGAGGAATTAAGACAGAAACTTGACTTGTATCAGGAGACAATGGGGGGGCGATTGCACGTGAATCAGACCGATGGATATGCAAAGTGCGGAGAGCCCGGCCTCAGATGCTGCTTCTCCCTGTTTGTTGTCACAACGGTCGCCTTCAAAGGGGGGTAATTAGCACTGCCACTTTCGGGTCTACCCTGGGAACAGCAAGAAGAAACTGAGGCAGGCATGTCCGGGCTGCTACCTGCTGTCCGACCCGATACCGGCCGCATTGTGCCCAATCCACAGCGTTAGCATAGCCCCATTGTCCAGGAACTCAATTAGCGGCTCGTTACTGTCAGTGTATTCCCTGGTAGGGGGGCTCCTGAAACCGCAAGCCTCCGCATGCCCTGTGACAGCCCTGCTGGGACTTGTAGTCCTGCTGCAGTGGAAGACACCTGCCAGGCACCCCAACGTAAAAATATAATAAAAACTTAAAACCCTCTGCTGGTTTTATGGAAATGTAAGGGGTTAAAATATAATACAAAGTTTTATGGAAACGTAAGAGGTTAAATATAATACAAGATTTTAGTGAAACGTAAGAGGTTCAAATATAATACAAGGCATCCTAGCAGCCTCCTCACATGGGAAAAAAAAAATAAAAAAAATAATAATATAAATTAAGATAAAAGACGAATAAAAATGAAAATCTGAAAAAAAAAAACCTCAAAATTTATTTTTTAAATCTGAAACTCATGTGGTAGACTGTCAGTTGCTAGATCCCCCCTCCCCTTTACATTTTTTTTCTAATTTGGCAAAAAATATGTAAAAATAAAAGATTTTTATAAATGTTTTTTTGCAATTTTTTTTTTAAATCCAGAACCCAAACTTTTTTTTAAATTTAATTATTTTTTTTAAACATGAAACACATGGTAGACTGTCCGTTGCTAGCTCCTATCCGCCCCCCCCCAATTATACATTTAAAAAATGTAAAAATAAAATTTATTCAAAAATGTAATTTTTTTTTGCATTTTTTTTTAAATCCAGAATTCAAACTTTTTTAAATTTTTTTTTCTATTATAGCTTTTTTTCCCCCTAGAGCAATTGGTTTTCCATAGATTCCTTTACACCAAAATCCAAACTTTTTTTTTTTTATACCTGAAACGCGTTGTAAGCCATTAGCTTTCATTCTAGTTTTTTTAAGTATTTTTTTGTTTCCCGTTGTCAGCTTTTATTTTTTGATATTTTGTGCAGTTCAGTAATCAATCTTCACGCGGCGCTAATACGATTTAACCACTTGAAGGGAATAAAAGACATATCTTTAGAAATTGGTGCCCCGGGGCTCGTAAGCAATTAGTTCCAATGTTTCCAAGACGTATCTGTCAGTGGTTTTGTAACAATCATCAGAATCACGATGCTTCCAGCTAGTGGTGAAATCACTTTTTTTTTTTTTTTTTTTTTTATAATCCATGCCATAACACATCTTAAGTCCACAGTCATGAGAACCCTACTGCACCACTTTCTCACGCCTTAAGTATCGCTGAGAACAGAGACGTGCCAGCACAAGCCGTATCTGCTCTGCCGAAGAGAACGGAGGTGGGGATGACAGGCGGAAAGCTTGCCACTGCTCCCCTACCTGGAAAAGGGCAATAAATTAAATAAATAAAAAAATCTAAAATATAATAAGAACATATAAAACAATATAAAATCATTTTAAAAAAAATATATAAAATATAATAAAAGCATATAAAACAAAATCATTAAAAAAAATGTAAAATATAATAAGAGCATATAAAACATAAAATCATTTAAAAAAATGTAAAATATAATAAGAGCATATAAACCATAAAAAAATGTAAAATATAATAAGAGCATATAAAACCAAATCTAAAATATAATAAGAGGCATATAAAACAACATAAAATCATTTAAAAAAATGTAAAATATAATAAGAGCATATAAAACAACATAAAATCATTTAAAAAAATGTAAAATATAATAAGAGCATATAAAACAACATAAAATCATTTAAAAAAATCTAAAATATAATAAGAGCATATAAAACAACATAAAATCATTTAAAAAAATGTAAAATATAATAAGAGCATATAAAACAAAATCATTTAAAAAAATGTAAAATATAATAAGAGCATATAAAACAAAATCATTTAAAAAAATCTAAAATATAATAAAAGCATATAAAACAACATGAAATCATACAAAAAAATAAATAGCGCAATACAAATACTTTTTGACAGAGCAAAAAAAAAAAACAACTAATTTTAGAAAAAAAAATTGCAGATTTTTTTAGCTTCTGTATTAACCCTTTAATTGCCTCATAAACCTATAATAATACTTGTGATCATTTTATTTATTTATTTATTTTTTGGCAAATTGTGACTGTGCTTGGGAACTACAACCCTCAGCATTCTCTGATACACCTGTATTGCAAGACTAGATTTTTTTTAAATTTCCCATACTGCCCCCTACTGATGGATATGAGAGTGCAGGTAGGTTTCATGCATTCTTGGTAGGGTAGGTCACTTAATTGCAGGTCCTGTCAGTCCCCCTCCTATAATAATGAGGGAGTGTAGGAGTACTTACCCCCTTGCTGGGCCAGTTTGCCCGGCCGCCCTGCTTCTAGTCAGGTATGTGGATTAGGAAACACAATGAAATACCAGGGAGATGGAAACTACGCGGAAGGCAGTCGTCTCCGCAGCTACTACAAAAAAAAAGTCCCAAAAATTTCCTAATTTCTTCACGTTTTCTTATTTGCAGATACAGAACTTTGCCCGGAGGCCGAGCAACGACTCTAAACAAACAGGTTTCTAAAAAGCAGTTTGGTTTGAAGAACTGGAGTTCTGCTCAAGATAAGAAAAGCGAGTAAGGCGACTTGAGGGCATCCAAGAGGCTTCAAGATGTCCACTTTGAAGGAACGAAAGCCCAAGAAGCCTCATTACATTCCTAGACCCCCGGGAAAGCCATTCAAGTACAAGTGCTTCCAATGTCCGTTCACCTGTAACGAGAAATCTCACCTCTTCAACCACATGAAGTACGGGCTCTGCAAAAACTCCATCACCCTAGTGACGGAGCAAGACCGCGCGGTCAAGAGCCCAAAGTCAAACGTTACAGAACCAAAGCTACCGTCCCCCGAGGGGTTCCCAAAGCCCACGCCTGTTGTGGCCAATGGACAGCTCGACTCCAAAGCTCATCACGCCATCACCAGACACGATCTCAAAGACCACGTGGACTTTAAAAACAAGGAGGCCGCTGCTCACGTGGACAAGCCTATCAACCACAAAGATGTGACGGTGCCCTCGCCAACCAGGCAAAGCCCCATCTCAAAGCCCATCGCCGTCGAAGGGGTTTTGAGGCCCTCGGCCTTTATGCCTGTGGGAGAACATCGGTACCTGAATGGTACAGAGAGAAGCCACCTACCGGAAATCATGCCACCGGTCGGTGCGGTCAAAGGAGTCCATAGTGAGGGGTCTGCTTTCCAAAGGTTACCGACTCCATGGAAAACTGGAGACATGGTGCCACCTGAGCTTGGTTCAAAGCCAAGCTTTCCACATTACATCCGTCCAATGATACCGGAATATAAATATTATGAGACCGGGGTGCCGGCGGTCCTCCCGTGTTTCTACGATACCTCTATGCTATCAGCGTACGGCTCTCCAGACCACAGACTCTTCCGTCCTCACCCAATTCAATCTTCAGGACTCTCCTTGCCAAAGCCACTAAACTCATCCATCGACTATAGACTGATCCATCCCTTCCAACAGAACTCGGCCATGCCGTATGGCTTCTACCGACCGGCCGAACATTCCTTTTTACCTTATGGCCTCAAGCTATCGCACGGCTTGACCAAAGCCCCAACAGCTCCAACCATGGACAGTGCTCCTTTCCTCTACCCAACTTCCAGCCCGCCTCTCTTCTACCCCTTAGACCCGGCTCAGAAGCAGGTGGACTGTCAAAAGGAAGGGCTTCTCGGCCAAGACAAGGATAAACATGAAGGAGAGACCCTGAAGATGAGTCCACGGGCCGGCAGTGCAGCTACCGGCTCTCCCGGTAGACCAAGCCCGACCAACTTCACTCAGACCAGCCAAGGCTTCGAAGGAATCTTTGATCTTTCCGGCAAAACTACCTCTACATTGGGAAAGTGGGACGGTGTCGGCCAAAACCTTACAGCTTTCAAGCCGGTGAGGAGAAGCACAGACTCCCAACCATCGCTGAGCAGAGGAGACTCTCCATGGTAAGTCAGAGCAACTACTCAAAAATAGAAGACCCCTTTGATTTTGAGGGAATCCACCAACAACTTCCATGTCTACGTAGACTTTCCACCTCACCGTAATGTCTTGTTGGGTTTCTTCTTTGTCCCCCGTCATAAGTGGTTTCTGAAGACCCCCTATCCACCTCCCTCCATAGATATATTAGAGATCTTCAGCATTTGTAGGTGAAGGTAGATGTTGACCAGTCTTCGAGAAGACACGTTCTTAATCGTTCTCAACTTTTCTTCTTATTTCAGCTCTGGGAATGAAGATGTTTCCGCCGACTGTGACACATCGACGAGCGGCGATGACGACGCGTTTGTACCGCTTAACCTTTCCAAGAAAGCCGAGATGGAAACGGAGATGACTCCTCCAGAACAACCGCCCATGGAGCAAGACATGCCGCTCAACCTGTCCGTCAAAGACTTGACCAAGAAAGACCACGTCGAAGGTCTCCAAACCAGAGAACGTATTCATCGGCCGAAGACGCGGTCAACATGGCCGATGTCAAGGCGCTAATGGAAAACTGCGACGAGCAAAAGCAATCGGCGGCAGTGGCCCTTTGCCAGCTGGCCTCCTACAGCCCCATCCCGGCCGCCCGGGCGGCGGAGGAGGACAATTTGGAAACACAGAGTGAAAAACCGGAACAGTCGGCTGTGAACTCTCCAGAGAACCTGGAGGAAGAGTGCCACGGCAAAGCGAGGGGTCAGAAAAGGGCGGCCCCCAAAGACGTGGCCAAAACGGCCCCTAAGAAGGCAAAAACCTCAGACTGCAACAGAGTCTTCACCCTGAGGAAGAGGCAGAGGATGTCTTAGAAGACGTCTGCCCTCCTTAAAGACTAGAGCTGCTTGTGATTGGACTTGGTGCGGTCAGGCACTGACGGTTTATCTGAAGTTCTCCCGGTCTACGGCTAATATTTAGCTGCTGAGCGTTCTCCCTGCTCCCCCTCCCCCGCGCAGGATACGGGTCAGGGCTGAACTCTATATTTATATTGGTAATATTTATTTTTGTATAAAGTATATGCGGCGCTGCTGCGGGTGAGGGTCACGGCTGCACCGACTGCTATTTTCCAGGTTTTCATGTATCGTCGCCAATTGTTCAGCTTTCAACGCGAAACGCAGAGAAAAATAAAATATGAAAAAAAATAAATAAATAAAAACACTGTATTTCCGATAATTTTCTGGTGTATTTTTTCTAAGCTATAGTCATGGGTTATAAGACAGGTGAAGAGTGAACACCCCCTCCTGAAATCCTCTGTGCTGCTGGGAGGACCCAGCTCCTTCCACTATGTAACTCTCATCCTGTGACCTCCACAGGATCAGCACACTCCTCTCCTGAAATCCTCTGTGCTGCTGGGAGGACCCAGCTCCTTCCACTATGTAACTCTCATCCTGTGACCTCCACAAGATCAGCACACTCCTCTCCTGAAATCCTCTGTGCTTCTGGGAGGACCCTGCTCCTTCCACTATGTAACTCTCATCCTGTGACCTCCACAAGATCAGCGCACTCCTCTCCTGAAATCCTCTGTGCTTCTGGGAGGACCCTGCTCCTTCCACTATGTAACTCTCAATCCTGTGACCTCCACAAGATCTGCACACTCCTCTCCTGAAATCCTCTGTGCTGCTGGGAGGACCCTGCTCCTTCCACTATGTAACTCTCAGTCTGTGACCTCCACAAGATCAGCACACTCCTCTCCTGAAATCCTCTGTGCTGCTGGGAGGACCCTGCTCCTTCCACTATGTAACTCTCATCCTGTGACCTCCACAAGATCAGCACACTCCTCTCCTGAAATCCTTTGTGCTGCTGGGAGGACCCTGCTCCTTCCACTATGTAACTCTCACCCTGTGACCTCCACAAGATCAGCACACTCCTCTCCTGAAATCCTCTGTGCTGCTCAGGACCCAGCTCCTTCCACTATGTAACTCTCATCCTGTGACCTCCACAAGATCAGCACACTCCTCTCCTGAAATCCTCTGTGCTGCTCAGGACCCAGCTCCTTCCACTATGTAACTCCCATCCTGTGACCTCCACAAGATCAGCACACTCCTCTCCTGAAATCCTCTGTACTGCTGTAAACCAGCTTATGTGTGTCATACCACTCCACACCCTAAAATGTAATATGTCTCCCCAAATTCAGGGTTCTGAGAAGTAGACGGTCGGATATAGCAGGGCTCGTAAACTATAAGACAGCATGCAAGATATAGCAGGCCTGAAATTGTCAGACATGGCAGATGGGATCTCATCAGAAATAGCAGAGCTGAGCTTGTCAGATAGAGTAGGCCTGAAAATGTCAGATATAGGAGAGAAGAGTTTGTCAGATAGAGTAGGCCTGAAAATATCACACATAGCAGAACTGAGTTTGTCAGATATAGCAGAGCTGGGCTTGTCAGATATAGGAGAGGTGAGTGTCAGATATAGGAGAGGTGAGTGTCAGATATAGCAGAGCTGGGCTTGTCAGATATAGCAGAGCTGGGCTTGTCAGATATAGCAGAGCTGGGCTTGTCAGATATAGCAGAGGCTGGGCTTGTCAGATATAGCAGAGCTGGGCTTGTCAGATATAGCAGAGCTGGGCTTGTCAGATATAGCAGAGCTGGGCTTGTCAGATATAGCAGAGCTGGGCTTGTCAGATATAGCAGAGCTGGGCTTGTCAGATATAGCAGAGCTGGGCTTGTCAGATATAGCAGAGCTGGGCTTGTCAGATATAGCAGAGCTGGGCTTGTCAGATATAGGAGAGGTGAGTTTGTCAGATATAGGAGAGGTGAGTTTGTCAGATATAGGAGAGGTGAGTTTGTCAGATATAGGAGAGGTGAGTTTGTCAGATATAGGAGAGGTGAGTTTGTCAGATATAGCAGAGCTGGGCTTGTCAGATATAGGAGAGGTGAGTTTGTCACATGTAGCAGAGCTATGGCACAAGGCACAGCGACATTACAGTGTATGATGTAGATTTACATAGGACTGCAGCTAGGCCTCACATGTTACATATGGAGAAGTGATTTGACTTATACAGGATGAGCTGGAGGAGGAGGGGCACAGGTGTCTTCTTCAGGGTACGGCGACTAAGATGGCAGCTGACAACGTTGTGACACAAGCCCGTCTCTACGTACGTCGCCCACCTTGCACATCTTCTCTACCATTCAGCCTGAGGCAGGACAAACTGAACGCTCGCCTACAGATAGCTACAGGCGGCGCGGCCTGCGGAGCCATGTGCTGCAGACAATGGGGTTAACGACGTCCACATTCCTCCCCTCCACGGTCACCTTGACTGTAGGAGCGTCCGTCCGGCGTGGCGCTGACGTGCATCCTCAGGCCGGGAGGGGTACACGTCCCTACTTGCAGGCCCTACAGCTAGCCTCGCACGGGCTCAGACTTACACCATGCGGATGTCGCCCTCGCGCTGCGGCCATCACCGTCAGAAACCACGAGGAGCCCTGGCTTGTGTTCCAGCGCTTCGTCATTTTCAACACCTCTGCTTGCTGCCAGTAAAGCGGATCCTTCCTTGCTGTCCAGTCAGGTTATGGTCTGCGCCAGTGCGATCATCAAGTGACCTCCGCCAGGAGTAAACCACTGAGGACCCGTTCAATGACAGCAATCAGAGATTTTGGAAAACCTAATGAAGTGCGATACAAACTATATCCGTAAAATTGCAGAACTGTTCATACCCTGATGGTATCCAGTCTGGACTGATACACTGTAACAGACTACCAGGGCAGGATGCCGCCTTTCTAGTCTGGATCTAAACTGGATACAATTGTGACAAACCCTCCGCTGTGCGAGGTCTCGCCGAGCACTTACCGTCGGGGAGACGAGACGGAAGCAGCAGTCCCCTCCTGCCGAGCTCCGCCAGGGCGAGGCAGCCCCCGTGCCAAGCGTTATTGGTCTCCTGGAAACTGGGATGAAAGAAAAGCACAAATGAGAGGTGAACGACTGCGAGCAGGGAGACGTCCAACATGGCCGCCGCGCCAGACCCCACAGACTGTAATAGGGTCCGTCCATCTTCTGCCGCAGAGTACTTACCAGAGTCTGCAATGTTAATGTGCACAGGTCCTAAAGGGGAGGGGGGCACAGAGTATTTCAGGAGGAGTGTAGAGACCTCATGAGGGGTTAAAGGCCGAGTGTTACATAGTGGAAGAAGCAGCACAGAGTATTTCAGGAGGAGTGTACAGACCTCATGAGGGGTTTAAGGCCGAGTGTTACATAGTGGAAGAAGCAGCACAGAGTATTTCAGGAGAGGAGGTGCTGACCTCATGAGGGGTTAAAGGCCGAGTGTTACATAGTGGAAGAAGCAGCACAGAGTATTTCAGGAGAGGAGGGTGCTGATCTCATGAGGGGTTAAAGGCCGAGTGTTACATAGTGGAAGAAGCAGCACAGAGTATTTCAGGAGGAGTGTACAGACCTCATGAGGGGTTAAAGGCCGAGTGTTACATAGTGGAAGAAGCAGCACAGAGGATTTCAGGAGAGGAGGGTGCTGATCTCATGAAGGGTTAAAGGCCGAGTGTTACATAGTGGAAGAAGCAGCACAGAGTATTTCAGGAGGAGTGTACAGACCTCATGAGGGGTTAAAGGCCGAGTGTTACATAGTGGAAGAAGCAGCACAGAGGATTTCAGGAGAGGAGGGTGCTGATCTCATGAAGGGTTAAAGGCCGAGTGTTACATAGTGGAAGAAGCAGCACAGAGTATTTCAGGAGGAGTGTACAGACCTCATGAGGGGTTAAAGGCCAAGTGTTACACAGTGGAAGAAGCAGCACAGAGGATTTCAGGAGAGGAGGGTGCTGATCTCATAGGAGGTTAAAGGCCGAGTGTTACATAGTGGAAGAAGCAGCACAGAGTATTTCAGGAGGAGTGTACAGACCTCATGAGGGGTTAAAGGCGAGTGTTACATAGTGGAAGAAGCAGCACAGAGGATTTCAGGAAGAGTGTAGAGACCTCATGAGGGGTTAAAGGCCGAGTGTTACATAGTGGAAGAAGCAGCACAGAGTATTTCAGGAGAGGAGGGTGCTGATCTCATAGGAGGTTAAAGGCCGAGTGTTACATAGTGGAAGAAGCAGCACAGAGTATTTCAGGAGAGGAGGGTGCTTGATCTCATAGGAGGTTAAAGGCCGAGTGTTACATAGTGGAAGAAGCAGCACAGAGTATTTCAGGAGAGGAGGGTGCTGATCTCATGAGGGGTAAAGGCCGAGTGTTACATAGTGGAAGAAGCAGCACAGAGGATTTCAGGGAGGAGTGTAGAGACCTCATGAGGGGTTAAAGGCCGAGTGTTACACAGTGGAAGAAGCAGGCACAGAGGATTTCAGGAGGAGTGTAGAGACCTCATGAGGGGTTAAAGGCCGAGTGTTACACAGTGGAAGAAGCAGCACAGAGGATTTCAGGGAGAGGAGGGTGCTGACCTCATGAGGGGTTAAAGGCCGAGTGTTACATAGTGGAAGAAGCAGCACAGAGGATTTCAGGAAGAGTGTAGAGATCTCATGAGGGGTTAAAGGCCGAGTGTTACATAGTGGAAGAAGCAGCACAGAGGATTTCAGGAGGAGTGTACAGACCTCATGAGGGGTTAAAGGACGAGTGTTACACAGTGGAAGAAGCAGCACAGAGGATTTCAGGAGAGGAGGGTGCTGACCTCATGAGGGGTTAAAGGCCGAGTGTTACATAGTGGAAGAAGCAGCACAGAGGATTTCAGGAAGAGTGTAGAGATCTCATGAGGGGTTAAAGGCCGAGTGTTACATAGTGGAAGAAGCAGCACAGAGGATTTCAGGAGAGGAGGGTGCTGACCTCATGAGGGTTAAAGGCCGAGTGTTACATAGTGGAAGAAGCAGCACAGAGGATTTCAGGAGAGGAGGGTGCTGATCTCATAGGAGGTTAAAGGCCAAGTGTTACATAGTGGAAGAAGCAGCACAGAGGATTTCAGGAGGAGTGTAGAGACCTCATGAGGGGTTAAAGGCCGAGTGTTACATAGTGGAAGAAGCAGCACAGAGGATTTCAGGAGAGGAGGGTGCTGATCTCATGAGAGGTTAAAGGCCGAGTGTTACATAGTGGAAGAAGCAGCACAGAGTATTTCGGGAGAGGAGGGTGCTGATCTCATGAAGGGTTAAAGGCCGAGTGTTACACAGTGGAAGAAGCAGCACAGAGGATTTCAGGAGAGGAGGGTGCTGATCTCATGAGGGGTTAAAGGCCGAGTGTTACATAGTGGAAGAAGCAGCACAGAGTATTTCGGGAGAGGAGGGTGCTGATCTCATGAAGGGTTAAAGGCCGAGTGTTACACAGTGGGAAGAAGCAGCACAGAGGATTTCAGGAGAGGAGGGTGCTGATCTCATGAGGGTTAAAGCCGAGTGTTACATAGTGGAAGAAGCAGCACAGAGGATTTCAGGAGGAGTGTAGAGATCTCATGAGGGTTAAAGGCCGAGTGTTACACAGTGGAAGAAGCAGCACAGAGTATTTCAGGAGAGGAGGGTGCTGATCTCATAGGAGGTTAAAGGCCGAGTGTTACATGGTGGAAGAAGCAGCACAGAGTATTTCAGGAGAGGAGGGTGCTGATCTCATAGGAGGTTAAAGGCCGAGTGTTACATAGTGGAAGAAGCAGCACAGAGTGTTTCAGGAACAGAGTGGGTACGTACACAGGGGAGCGTACAGAACACACATAGAGGCCACACATACATGGGGGGAGCGCACAAGTCTGCACAGGTCTCCAGATCCAGGAGTAACCGCTATGCAAATCCTGCTGCACGGGTAACAGACCTGCAGCTGTGCTCAGCGTATGACCCCGGCCCGAGATCTGAGCACGGGGCGATAAGACAAGGGGAGAGGCTGCTGATATACATCATATATTTTAGGGGGGGGGTGTACATGTCATTTCACGATTACCTGAAGCAGTCGAGCACAGAGCCCACAACGTCGTCGGCCAGTTCTCTAGGGAGTCTGCCCGTCAAGCGCCCGATCCTGGGAAAAAGGAAAAACATGAAGGGGTTAAGGTAGTGTGGGAAAGCTGGGTGACCGCCAATATGGCCTATAGAATAACGCTGGGCCCAGGCAGGTGTACAGGCCATGCAGGACTCTGGGACGCGCTGGCGCACAGTATGGCTGCTGTCACCGCTTTCCCAGGGTCCTCTGCAGGTTATGGAGGACCGACAACCCCCCTCCAGAAGTGGTGGCAGCGGTTGTCGGCCTCCTCCCTCCTGCAGACTGGGCACGTCGTGCATGAGCTGGAGATTTGCTTGCAGATTGTTACAAGGAAGTAAGAGGAGCAAACAAAGCGCGCGGGCGCCCCGAGGGCTCCGCAAATTTCACTACAATAATGTTTGCTCTGCCAACTGTGAGACCTTCAACGGTCGGGCCGGGAATAAGAGAGCACTAATCTGCTAACCACTGTTTACTATACAGACGGCCGGCCTACCCTTTCGCCGCAGACCATCGCACAATGGTGTCTTTGTCCTTCAGTCCCACCAGCAACTGCTCTGTAAGAGAAAGTGAGAAGATTACAGGAGGGCGGGCGCCATGGACGGGGGTCACCTTCTGCACAAAGAGCCAGGACTTTTCAAAGGACTGGGGGGGCGCTCTTGCATTCAAGTCTATGGGAAAGCTCTGCCACTGCGCATGTGGTGGTGGAAAGTGGTACTGCGGTACATTCTATTAAAGGGATTGGGTACCTTAAAGGGGTGGTCAAGGGTTAAAAAACATGGCTGCTTTCTACCAAAACCAGCGCCACCTCTGTCCACAGGTTATATGCGGTACTGCAGCTCTGTCCTCACTGACTACAACGGAGATGAGGTACCGGACACGACCCAAGGACAGGGGTGGTGCTGTGTCTGGAAGAAAGCAGCCATGTCTTCCTAATAATAGACAACCCCTTTAAAGTGGTATTCCAGGACTGTATTATCCTCAGCTTAGGCCATCGATGTATGATCGGCGGGGCTGAGGGGTGACAGACCCCAACTGATCCTGGAATACCCCTTTAAAGGGGTTTTCCGAGACTTAAAGGGGTCCTCTCCCTTCAGCAAGTAGCATTTATCATGTAGAGGAAGCTAATACAAGGCTCTTACTAATGTATTGTGATTCTCCATATTGCTTCCTTTGCTGGCTGGATTCATTTTTACATTACATTATATGCTGCTCGTTTCCATGGTTACGACCACCCTGCAATCCATCACTTTTTCCTATATTGTGCAAGCACGACCACCGCTGATGGATTGCAGGGTGATCATAACCATGGAAACGAGCAGTGTATAATGTGGTGGAAGAATGAATCCAGTCAGCAAAGGAAGCAACATGGAGAATCCCAGTACATTAGTAAGTGCCTTGTAGTAACTTTCTCTACATGATCAATGCCACTTACTGAAGTGAGACAACCCCTTTAAATACTGATGACCTCTCCTAGGCGCAGCTTAGTCTCATAGAAGTGAATGGGCTGAGCTGCAATACCAAACACGGCCACTATGCAATGTATGGCGCTGTGCTTGGTGAGCTGAGAGAAGGCCGCAAATTTATTATGTAGAAAGGCACTTCCTAATGTATTGTGATCGTCCATGTTGCTTCCTTTGCTGGCTGGATTCATTTGTCCATAGCAGGGTTTACGACCACCGCTGCAGCACATGAATGTCTATGTGTGAGCCCACGGTCCAGGCCTTTTACTTTAGAGTGCAAGCACGACCACTGCAGCTGGATTGCAGGGTGGTCGTAACTCCTGGTAAGAAGCAGCTCCTTCCCTGCTCCGTGCGCTCCCAGGACGTTACCGTCCGTTTCGACGCTGCTGCAGCCACTTGCTGGCCTCAGCGGTGACCTGCTCCCCTTGCATCACGTGACCATTAGTCCTAAATTGAGGGACTGCGGCATCAACCAGGGGGCGCGGCGCAGCAGCCGAGGAGCAACGGAGCCGGGAGCCTGCGCTGGTAAGCAGGTCTGAAATTCGCCAGACTGGATTACGTAACGAATTTTTATGGTGAACTATTTAAAAAAAAAATTTAATTAAATTAACTTTATGTAAAAGGTTACGTAAAGCAGAGGCGCGTATACCGCGGGGTTAACCGTCAGACATGAGCTTGTTGTAGACCCGGCGGGTAACCCGTCACTGCCGGCTGCTGCGGTTCATCGCCCAGACGCAGCTTCCGTTCCTGTGCGGTTACCAAGGGGTTAAGCGTTGCTATCTCTTCACAGGATTGTGTAATTCGCGGCTCGGCCGTCACTCAGCGGGCGCACAATGCCCTATTCAACACGCTCAAACCGCTCCGTTTTCATGCCACTTTCTGAACAAACAAGGCTTGACAGGGCAAACAAGGCGATCGCTGCCGACCGTGGCGATCCGTGGGACCCTGTGCCAGCAGTGGAGGTGATGTACGCCGATTCCCGGTGCGCGATATTCACCTAGACTGCTCTGGGCCGATTCTCAGAGACTGTACCTAGGAAAGCTGGGTGACAGGCAATATGGCCGCCATCACGGCTGTCCAAGGCTCCTGGACGGCAGACCTGTCTCGTTACGTAGATGAGTAGGTAACCAGGCGCTCTGCCACTGGGCGACAGCCCCTGTGTGGCCATGTTGGTTGTCACACTGAACCAGCAGGGACTACGTCTGCCCTCAGAGCCTGGGTGACCCTGTGACTACATAAAAATGGCGGCTGCAGTTTAGTCACTTGCTACGTACCTACTACATTCTCAATCTCCTCCGGGATATCGTACTCTTCATCATCCTCCGGGGTAGTAGTCCCTGCTGAGCTCTGGGTGCTGGCAGAAGTCTGAAGCAAATTGTCGGCCAGAGACCTGGATCCGCGCTGATACCTGCGGACAGACAGAGGTGAGACGCAACTATAACCCCCATCGTGGTCCAAGGTGGGAGCAGTCACAAGGCTCAAAGAAGACTATCCCTTTAAATGTGACCCTAAACTCCAGAGTTATGTATACTGGTCACATACTGGTCAGGCCCCAGTACACGACCATACTGGGAATCGCTCCCTTTAAAGTTTAACACAGTGCTTGGATCCAGACTTTCTATCTGCCCGTACATTGATCGGTGGGGGTCCCCGCCACTCCTGCGAGCGCTACGGCCTTCTCTCAGCCACGTGACCTAGGCGCAGCTCAACCCCATAGAAGCGAATGGGACGGAGCGCAATACCAAACACGGCCACTATACAATGGGCGGCGCTGTGCTTGGTGAGCTGTGAGAAAGCAGCCATGCTCACAGGAGCAGCGATCGATCGATCACCTATCGAGAGGATAGGTCATCAGTTATCGGAAAACCCTCTTAAAGGGGTTGTCCCACGAAAAATATTCTACAGTTTTCAAACCAGCACCTGGATCTGAAGACTTTTGTAAATGCGCGTTATCAAAAATTTACTATAATCTATGTGTACGGCGCCACCTACAGTTTGTTCTTTTTCTAATTTATCTGTCCACCTCACTGAAGTGGACGCACATGCTCAGATCTGTCCTTCAAATAGCATCCGCTGCAGCAGAAAGGACACGCGCACTGAGAAAGGCCACACCCCCTTGATATTAATCTAGCAGAACAATGAATGGGGTAGATCTCTTTTATACATTAAAGGGTTATGTCCCCCATAAGCCCGGGCCCCTCACACTGAATCTACTTACCTGGCGCTGCTGCTGCACGGATGAAAACAGCTGAGGGGAGCAGCCAATGTGAGACAGTGACCGCCTGCTACCCCCCAACCCAGGATGTTTCATCCGCGCATGTGGGGGGGGAGAGTAGCAGCGGCAGTGCGGGGATCAGGAGCAGCGCAGATAGCAAGGTAAGTAGATTCAGTTTGAGAGACCCTGGCGTATAGGGAGGGGTGGACATTTCAAGACTTGGATAACCCCTTTAACCACTTAACTGTTTTACCCGAGTCGGACAGAGTGAAAAAATAGCTAACTGGAGGGGGGAGGGCTGCTTTAGATGGGGATATCTCCTCAATGGTAGCAGCTAGCAACTGGTCTTGTATGAAAGCTGACAGTCCAGGCTTTCATACAAGGCAGCTAAAGTCCAAGCAACAGAGAAGAAATCACTGTTAGAAATCAAGTTGGGAATAATCGCGTTTTTTACTTTCACTTTCAGCTGCATTCACAGCATCCCGATTTCTATCAGTGATATCTTTCTCTGTCCTGAACATATTGCTGTCACTGGTCTTGTCTGAAAGCTTGGAATGTCTGCTTTTAAACAAGATCAGTTGCATGTTCCATTCAGGAGGTAGCAGCATCTAAAGCAGCCCTTCCTCCCTCCAGTTAGCTGCACTCTGGCAAAACAGTTAGGGGGTTAATCATGGTATAAAACAGCAGCAGAGACCCCCGATATATACCTCCAAGGAGGTTTAGAGAGCTGAGATTTGAGAAGCTGTAAGTAAGGCAAACAGCTCCCCGTACCTCAGCTTCCAGAACCCCTCCTGAGTTAGACCTCGAGGGAACTTAAACGTGGAAAATATCCCCGGGACGGAAGGATTACAGGGAAGATGTAGGGAGAGATCCATCCTATCAGTGCGAGAGATCAGCGCGGTCAGGCACTGCTGTAGCCTGTGGCCGCTGCGTTCTGCATAGTAAAGGGCAGCACAACGCTGGATCTGCGGGAACCTATAAATCACTGATGGGAGAACAAGACGGGTATTAGTGGAGGGCGGCGGACGCCCGGAATAGTCTGCTGGGCTCATTTACACTGTGCGCTGCCAGAGGGCCCGAGCTTCCAGTGTTGTGTCAGTGCTGGGGTAAAGCCGCCCGACCGGTTCAGCAACGTCGCCCTATTTACATTACAGAGGACCTGTCACTAATGACTTTTGGGGATTTTTGCTGTAAGTAATTTTCCTGACCCCAGAGAATAATACTTACCTGGAACATGCTGGGACCCCCAGGGCCCCATTCTCTATAATAGGCCTGGGCCTGATGCCTCCTGTCCCATAGAAGTGTATGGAGCCGGTTATAGGGAGGGGGACGCCCGTTATCACCATCCGGGCCCCGGCGCTCGAATCCCCACCATCAGACTTCCCTTACGTCTCTGTGTATATTACCTACCTCCATTTGGCCACCTTGGGTTTGAGGAAGGTGAGCCCCAGACGCTGGACGAGCTTGACCCCCAGCTTGCGGAGCACGGTCTGGTTGCTGTCACAGAGCTTGCAGTTGTCCAGGGCGGTCAGAACGGTGGCGGCTACGTTATATGTAAGAGAGAGAGGGACAAAGATGAGACCGACTGCACAAACTGAGAGACAGCGTCCTATAAATAGTGCACTGACCCATCGCTGTGAAATACAATCTATTGCTCCCTGTTATCAGACATTTCAGAGGAGAGGATGACTGTAGGGCAGGAGAATACAATCTATTGCCCCCTGTTATCAGACATTTCAGAGGAGAGGATGACTGTAGGACAGGAGAATACAATCTATTGCTCCCTGTTATCAGACATTTCAGGGGAGAGGATGACTGTAGGACAGGAGAATACAATCTATTGCCCCCTGTTATCAGACATTTCAGGGGAGAGGATGACTCAGAAAAATACAATCTATTGCTCCCTGTTATCAGACATTTCAGGGGAGAGGATGACTGTAGGACAGGAGAATACAATCTATTGCTCCCTGTTATCAGCGATTTCAGGGGAGAGGATGACTGTAGGACAGGAGAATACAATCTATTGCCCCCTGTTATCAGCCGATTTCAGGGGAGAGGATGACTGTAGGACAGGAATACAATCTATTGCCTCCCTGTTATCAGACATTTCAGGGGAGAGGATGACTGTAGGACAGGAGAATACAATCTACTCTCCCTGTTATCAGACCATTTCAGGGGAGAGGGTGACTGTAGGACAGGAGAATACAGTCTATTGCCTCCCTGTTATCAGACATTTCAGGGGAGAAGGATGACTGTAGGACAGGAGAATAACAATCTATTGCTCCCTGTTATCAGACATTTCAGGGGAGAGGATGACTGTAAAACAGGAGAATACAGTCTATTGCTCCCTGTTATCAGCCATTTTCAAGGGGAGGAGGATGACTGTAGGACAGGAGAATACAATCTATTGCTCCCTGTTATCTGCCATTTCAGGGGAGAGGATGACTGTAGGACAGGAGAATACAATCTATTGCTCCCTGTTATCAGACATTTCAGGGGAGAGGATGACTGTAGGACAGGAGAATACAATCTATTGCTCCTGTTATCAGACATTTCAGGGGAGAGGATGACTGTAGGACAGGAGAATACAATCTATTGCTCCCTGTTATCAGACATTTCAGGGGAGAGGATGACTGTAGGACAGGAGAATACAACTATTGCTGTTATCAGACATTTCAGGGGAGAGGATGACTGTAGGACAAGAATACGTCTATTGCTCCTGTTATCAGACATTTCAGGGAGAGGATGACTGTAGGACAGGAGAATACAATCTATTGCTCCCGTTATCAGATTTCAGGGGAGAGGATGACTGTAGGACAGGAGAATACAATCTATTGCTCCCTGTTATCAGCCATTTCAGAGGGAGAGGATGACTGTAGGACAGGGGAATACAATCTATTGCTCCCTGTTATCAGCCATTTCAGGGGGAGAGGATGACTGTAGGACAGGAGAATACAATCTATTGCTCCCTGTTATCAGCATTTCAGGGGAGATGGATGACTGTAGGACAGGAGAATACAATCTAATTGCTCCCTGGTTATTCAGACATTTCAGAGGAGAGGCATGACTGTAGGCAGGAGAATACAAATGCATTGCTCCCTGTTATCAGACCTTTCAGGGGAGAGGATGACTGTAGGACAGGAGAATACAATCCTATTGCCCCTGTTATCAGCCATTTCAGGGAGGAGAGGTGACTGTAGGACAGGAGAATACAATCTTATTGCTCTGTTATCAGCCATTTCAAGGGGAGAGGATGACTGTAGGACAGGAGAATACAATCTATTGCCCCTTTTTATCAGCCATTTTCAGGGGAGAGGATAAACTGTAGGACAGGAGAATACTCATTGCTCCCTGTTATCGCCCTTCAGGAGAGAGGAATGACTGTAGGACAGGAGAATACAAGTCTATTTGCTCCCTGTATCAGACATTTCAGAGGAGAGGATGACTGTAGGACAGGAGAATAAATCATTGCCCTGTTAATCAGACATTTCAGGGGAGAGGATGACTGTAGGACGGGAATACAATCTATTCTCCTGTTATCAGCCATTTCAGGAGGAGAGGATGACTGTAGGACAGGAGAATACAATCTATTGCTCTCCTGTTATCAGCCATTTCAGGGGAGAGGATGACTGTAGGACAGGAGAATACAAGTCTATTGCTCCTGTTATCAGCCATTTCAGGGGAGAGGATGACTGTAGGACAGGAGAATACAATCTATTGCTCCCTGTTATCAGCCATTTCAGGAGGAGAGGATGACTGTAGGACAGGGGAATACAATCTAGTTTGCCCTGTCAGGGGAGAGGATGACTGTAGGACAGGAGAATACAATCTATTGCTCCCTGTTATCAGCATTTCAGGGGAGAGGATGACTGTAGGACAGGGAGAATACAATCTATTGCTCCTGTTATCAGCCATTTCAGGGGAGAGGGATGACTGTAGGACAGGGAGAATACAATCTATTGCTCCCTGTTATCAGCCATTTCAGGGGAGAGAGAGGTGACTGTAGGACAGGAGAATACAATCTATTGCTCCCTCCCTGTTATCAGCCATTTTCAGGGGACGAGGATTGGACTGTAGGACAGGGAGAATACGTCTATTGCTCCCTGTGTAATCAGCCATTTCACGGGGAGAGGATGGCCTGTATGGACAGGAGATACATATCTATTTGGCTCCCTGTTATCAGCATTTCAGGCCGGGAGAGGCATGACTGGTTAGGACAGGGGAATACAATCTATTGCCCCTGCTTTATCAGCCATGTCAGAGGAGAGGGATGACTGTTAGGAGCAGGAGATACAATCTATTGCTCCCTGTTATCAGCGCATTTAGAGGAAGAGGCATGACTGTAGGGACAGGAGAATACAATCTATTGCTCCCTGTTATCAGACGATTTCAGGGGAGAGGATGGACGTGTAGACTGGAAGATTACAATTCCTATTGCCCCGTTAGTCAGCCATGTCAGGGAAGGGAGAGGATGACCTGTTAGGTACAAGTGAGAATTACGATAATCTATTGCTCCCTGTTATCAGCCATTTCAGGGGGAGAGGATGACTGTAGGACAGGAGAATACAATCTATTGCCCCCCTTTTATCAGCCATTTCAGGGGAGAGGATGACTGTAGGACAGGAGAATACAATCTATTGCTCCCTGTTATCAGCCATTTCAGGAGAGAGGATGACTGTAGGACAGGAGAATACAATCTATTGCTCCCTGTTATCAGCCACTTCAGGGGAGAGGATGACTGTAGGACAGGAGAATACAATCTATTGCTCCCTGTTATCAGACATTTCAGAGGAGAGGATGACTGTAGGACAGGAGAATACAGTCTATTTCTCCCTGTTATCAGACATTTCAGAGGAGAGGATGACTGTAGGACAGGAGAATACAATCAATTGCTCCCTGTTATCAGCCACTTCAGGGGAGAGGATGACTGTAGGACAGGAGAATACAATCTATTGCTCCCTGTTATCAGACATTTCAGGGGAGAGGATGACTGTAGGACAGGAGAATACAGTCTATTGCTCCCTGTTATCAGACATTTCAGAGGAGAGGATGACTGTAGGACAGGAGAATACAATCTATTGCTCACTGTTATCAGCCATTTCAGGGGAGAGGATGACTGTAGGACAGGAGAATACAATCTATTGCTCCCTGTTATCAGACATTTCAGGCCAAGGAGACGCCAAAAGTCTGGTGCAGACCATATAAAAAATTCCTCCATTAACTTTCTGAGACTTTAAGTCCATTCGGGAACCATTTTAAAGGGGCTGAAAGAATACGAACTTGTAATGTGTTAATGAGACCCTGAGCAGAGATGTGGAGGGAGATGTGGAGGGAGATGATGAATACAGAGTCCGGGGCGGGAAACAGCAGCAGGGAGAGGGAAACCCTGAATAGAGGAGAGGGAAGACGGGACAGCAGGAGGTAACGAGGCCAGGACAGGAGGAAACATCAAAGACACTGGGAAGGAGCCTTGGACGGGACAAGGAAGAAGAATAGACCTGCCATGGGTTCTGGTGGGGCAGAAGATGGGGGGGTCCCTGATTGGCATCTCCCAATATAAGCCACAGAGGAGCTAGCGAGACTCTATCAGACTGGTGGACTTCATATTGGAGAGGTCCAAAGCCAACAAGCCCACAACTGTTTCTGGGAAAGCTGGGTGTCATTGACCAGCACTTCAGCTTTCCTAGACTCCTGAAGGGCCTGCCCAGCGTTACAATATGACTGCCAGGGTAGACACAAGCCGCCTGAAAGCTGAACGACCACCCCTGTAGAAGTCACAGCCTCCATATTGTAAACCACCCAGCTTTCCCATGACCAGAAACGGCTGGAAAGAGCTTGAAACAGCTTAAAGGGATTGCTTTTTAGGCACTTGCCAGGCCGGCGTCTCACCGTAGGGTAAGCAGTCTTCTCTCTTGCCGTGCTTGAAAAGCTGCGCCTGTAACAAAGAGAAAGAGCATGAATAGACGCACTACACATCCCAGCAAGACCTGCTGTAATAGAGTACTGTGCGCTGTGAATGTAGCCCCCCCCTACAGCTTATTGGAAGCGAGAGGTCACCTGACCTACTTGCTGGCTGTTTCCCCTCGCATAGCTCTCCTCATTACCTGCATACCAGAGCCGGGCCGGTGTCGAAGTACTGGGGCGAGCTGACCCAATTTACTCTTCAGACGTGTAATTAAGCGCGAGCTGGCAGGGCGCCACGCAGAGATGAGCGTTAATAAATCGCATTCCACGCGGCGTGCATTCCGTCGCTGAACGCGGGAGCGGCCGCAGAGGCGACCAGGAGAAAGCTGAAGAATACTCCATGTACCCGTTCTCACATTCCATTACCATGAACCGACGGCAGCTAATTAATATGCGTCGTGATAACAAAGTAATTACTGCTTCACAAAGTAAGGAAAAGCTCGACCACGAAGGCGGCCATATTGGATATCAAAAATAGATCACAAAGGAAACGGGGGGCGGTCAATGTAAGGACTTTAATCAGTCCCATGTAAGTGTGAGGTCCGACACTTGATTTTTTCCATAGGCCGCACTGATGCTCAGGGTATTAGGGGGTCCCCACTTTTCTAGCATGTCTCACCTGAGAACGCAGTCTAATTAAGTTAGAATAAGAAATACCTATCACTTTAAGCACTGAAAGTCAGGTATTAGGGGTGCATCACGTGCCCATGGCGGTTCCCAATTCTCATAATGTACACAATACTCTACATCAACAGGTGAGTAGTAGCCACCTGACTACTGCCCCACAGAGAGTTGAATGACACTTACCCTATAGCTTTGCATCTAAGGAAAAAAAAAAAAAAAAAAAAGCTAAAAACCTGCACCTTTCATTAAAGAGAGGCTATATTTGGGACAATTAGAGGCCATTACACGCCCCCACCCCTGTTATTTACTTGAAAGCTCAGTAACTGCCTTGACTAATGCCATTCACACCATGCACATCATTCTGGGAACACCCCCTTTAAACGCCTCGTCGGCCGCACTCCACCTGACCTGGGAAGGGTATTTTATTTTTTTGACTCCACGTCCCCAATTTAGGTTCAAATTTTCAGTCCAGAGGGAAAGAGTTTCTGAAGAGCCACAAGAAACCGACAAATACCTAACACCCTGCTCAGCGCTGGCACAGCACCCTGCTCACGGTGCCAAGTTTCAACTGATGGTAGTAGCCTGGGGCCAAGCACCTGCACAGCTCAGACCCCAAGGACACAGGTGCATCTTAAGGGGGAGGGGGCTGGAAGATCTTCATAAGGGAAGACATACTTAGTCGAGGAAGCCATGTTGGGTGATACAGTATTATCCCACCAACTAGATCAACCCTACGTGTGGTTCCATAAACAGGACTCTTTTTGGATCTAAGAGAGTCCGAGCTGCAAAGTGTCATGTGACTCTTCTCTGCTGCGCCAAATGGGTGGATGGAGGCTAGATGTGGCATGTCAATGCATGTCTAATGAAGCTGACAATTCAGGGGCGCATTAGGTACCCATGGCGGTGCCCTTTAGGGTCAGTCCTGGTGAGATGCTCCCTTTTCAGAGATATGACCATCTGGCAGGACAGCACTGCGATTGTCAAGACTACCTTTCATGATAAGGAACTGATCACAGCCAAGCCTTCTGAAGAAAGTTGGGCCTACAGGTTCCTATTCGACACTTTGAAGAACCTATGATACTAATAAGGACCATGAACACGTTCTAAGTCTATGGCCATTGTGTCCCTGTACGTACCAGCAGAAGAACCGGACCACTTTAAGCTGGGTGTGGACATAAGGTTGAGTTTGTCAAGCCACAACACCTCCATCTGGGGGGGTAGGGGGTCCAAGGACTGGCAAGGTTCAGACTCCACCTGGTGGCCCTTCTACTCCCACAGACAGGAGACTACTGGTGGATCCCATAAAGTGGCAGGAACCTCCAGGTCCACGGCCGTCCGGAGGTAAGAAGAAGGTTGTGATCTAGATGGCACCAGACCTCACCTCCACACAACGCCTCAGTAATATGTGGACATTGCAAGAGACTCCCCAAGTTCCACACTGCAGATGTAGGTGGTGCATGCTCAGTATCTGCCAGGAATGCATGTCCTGACACGGGGCTAAATTATAGCTTATTACCGGTATCATTAAATCCCAACTGGTGGCACTGGTATCAGATGACCTAAAAACCATCGGAGTGACAACACGGCCTTCACCTCCAGAAGAACACTTGCGTAACCAGCCGCTAATTATCATGTCCTGTCCTCGTGTACCGGTTCTATGTCTGACATACACATACATTAATCGGATTATCCAATGAGGGCACCGGAAACGGGAAGCAAGTGCCACCCATGGATTATAGGATGGGGGGATCCGACCACAAGCCTGCTGACTGTTTCCAATAGCAACCAACAAAACTGAATAAATCAATAAATCTCAGGGGTAAAAATGATGTATGTACACAATGACTGCACCAGCAGAATAGTGAGTACAGCTCTGGAGTATAATACAGGATAAGTAATGTATGTACACAGTGACTGCACCAGCAGAATAGTGAGTGCAGCTCTGGAGTATAATACAGGATGTAACCCAGGATCAGTACAGGATAACTAATGTATGTACACAGTGACTGCACCAGCAGAATAGTGAGTACAGCTCTGGAGTATAATACAGGATAAGTAATGTATGTACACAGTGACTGCACCAGCAGAATAGTGAGTGCAGCTCTGGAGTATAATACAGGATAAGTAATGTATGTACACAGTGACTGCACCAGCAGAATAGTGAGTGCAGCTCTGGAGTATAATACAGGATGTAACTCAGGATCAGTACAGGATAACTAATGTATGTACACAGTGACTGCACCAGCAGAATAGTGAGTGCAGCTCTGGAGTATAATACAGGATGTAACTCAGGATCAGTACAGGATAAGTAATGTATGTACACAGTGACTGCACCAGCAGAATAGTGAGTGCAGCTCTGGAGTATAATACAGGATGTAACTCAGGATCAGTACAGGATAAGTAATGTATGTACACAGTGACTGCACCAGCAGAATAGTCAGTGCAGCTCTGGAGTATAATACAGGATGTAACTCAGGATCAGTACAGGATAAGTAATGTATGTACACAGTGACTGCCACCAGCAGAATAGTGAGTGCAGCTCTGGAGTATAATACAGGATGTAACTCAGGATCAGTACAGGATAAGTAATGTATGTACACAGTGACTGCACCAGCAGAATAGTGAGTGCAGCTATGAAGTATAATACAGGATGTAACTCAGGATTAGTACAGGATAAGTAATGTATGTACACAGTGACTGCACCAGCAGAATAGTGAGTGCAGCTCTGGAGTATAATACAGGATGTAACTCAGGATCAGTACAGGATAAGTAATGTATGTACACAGTGACTGCACCAGCAGAATAGTGAGTGCAGCTCTGGAGTATAATACAGGATGTAACTCAGGATCAGTACAGGATAAGTAATGTATGTACACAGTGACTGCACCAGCAGAATAGTGAGTGCAGCTCTGGAGTATAATACAGGATATAACTCAGGATCAGTACAGGATAAGTAATGTATGTACACAGTGACTGCACCAGCAGAATAGTGAGTGCAGCTCTGGAGTACAATACAGGATGTAACTCAGGATCAGTACAGGATAAGTAATGTATGTACACAGTGACCCCACCGGCGGTATATTACTTCCATAGACAGGCGGTAATACGTCCTTTCTGTCGCACACACCCTCTGAAGGCCGCACTGAATGTGCTCTGAAAAGTATTAACAGGGAAATATTACCGCAGAATAGAAATATAAACCCCGGAGGGCACGTACATTCCGCCTCCTCCTCACACCCCGGACAGATATGAGGAGACTTCAGGCGACATTCTGTGTGTTTTTCTGCCTCTGGGTCCTAGAACCGGACTTGGTTGAACTCTCCTGTTTACAGCGCCGGGGGCCCGGTCAGGGGACGCAGCTTTATTAGTCCAGGCCTCGGGGCAGAGAAAAACCATCAGTCCGTGTTCACATTCTGACAGATAACTGGCTGACTCTGTGATCAGACGAGCGGAGCTATGCCAGGCGTGATGAACGCGCTCCTGTTACTATTTATACTGGTTTTCTGTTAATAAAGCTTGATTCGTGCGCAATCCTCACAGACATTCTGGTCGAATTCCTCGCTATATTTAAGATCTCTGCTTGCTGTCAGTGAACAGGAATATTCTTGTTTACATCCAGGGAATAAAAATCCCTACAGACCGAATACTCACAGCTGAGGGTTTGCTACTTTGTGTCGGTGTAGACAATCTACAGTAGCACAGGTCTAGTACACCAGGAGGGGGCGCTGTGTATTAGGGGCCGTACACCAGGAGGGGGCGCTGTGTATTAGAAGCTCCGTACACCGGAGGGGGCGCTGTGTATTAGCGTACACCAGGAGGGGGCGCTGTGTATTAGAGGGCTCCGTACACCAGGAGGGGCGCTTGTATTAGGAGGCTCCGTTACACCAGGAGGGGGCGCTGTGTATTAGAGGGCTCCGTACACCAGGAGGGGGCGCTGTGTATTAGGAGGCTCCGTACCAGGGGGGCGCTGTTATTAGGAGGCGGCGCTGTGTATTAGGGGGCTCCGTACACCAGGAGGGGGCGCTGTGTATTAGAGGGCTCCGTACACCAGGAGGTGGCGCTGTGTGTATTAGGAGGCTCCGTACACCAGGAGGGGGCGCTGTGTATTAGGAGGCTCCGTACACCAGGAGGGGGCGCTGTGTATTAGGAGGGGGCGCTGTGTATTTAGGGGGGCTCCGTACACCAGGAGGGGGCGCTGTGTATTAGAGGGGGCTCCGTACACCAGGAGGGGGCGCTGTGTATTAGGAGGCTCCGTACACCAGGAGGGGGCGCTGTGTATTAGGAGGCTCCGTTACACCAGGAGGGCGGGGGCGCTGTGTATTAGGAGGCTCCGTACACCAGGAGGGGGCGCTGTGTATTAGGAGGCTCCGTACACCAGGAGGGGGCGCTGTGTATTAGGAGGGCTCCGTACACCAGGAGGGGGCGCTGTGTATTAGGAGGCTCCGTACACCAGGAGGGGGCGCTGTGTATTAGGGGGCTCCGTACACCAGGAGGGGGCGCTGTGTATTAGGAGGCTCCGTACACCAGGAGGGGGCGCTGTGTAATTAGGAGGCTCCGTACACCAGGAGGGGGCGCTGTGTATTAGGAGGCTCCGTACACCAGGAGGGGGCGCTGTGTATTAGGAGGGCTCCGTACACCAGGAGGGGGCGCTGTGTATTAGGATGGCTCCGTACACCAGGAGGGGGCGCTGTGTATTAGGGGGGCTCCGTACACCAGGAGGGGGCGCTGTGTATTTAGGGGGCTCCGTACACCAGGAGGGGGCGCTGTGTATTAGGGGGGCTCCGTACACCAGGAGGGGGCGCTGTGTATTAGGAGGCTCCGTACACCAGGAGGGGGCGCCGTTGTATTAGAGGGCTCCGTACACCAGGAGGGGGCGCTGTGTATTAGAGGGCTCCGTACACCAGGAGGGGGCGCTGTGTATTAGGAGGCTCCGTACACCAGGAGGGGGCGCTGTGTATTAGGAGGCTCCGTACACCAGGAGGGGGCGCCGTGTATTAGGAGGCTCCGTACACCAGGAGGGGGCGCTGTGTATTAGGGGACTCCGTACACCAGGAGGGGGCGCCGTGTATTAGGAGGCTCCGTACACCAGGAGGGGGCGCCGTGTATTAGAGGGCTCCGTACACCAGGAGGGGGCGCCGTGTATTAGGAGGCTCCGTACACCAGGAGGGGGCGCCGTGTATTAGAGGGCTCCGTACACCAGGAGGGGGCGCTGTGTATTAGGAGGCTCCGTACACCAGGAGGGGGCGCCGTGTATTAGAGGGCTCCGTACACCAGGAGGGGGCGCCGTGTATTAGGAGGCTCCGTACACCAGGAGGGGGCGCCGTGTATTAGAGGGCTCCGTACACCAGGAGGGGGCGCCGTGTATTAGAGGGCTCCGTACACCAGGAGGGGGCGCTGTGTATTAGAGGGCTCCGTACACCAGGAGGGGGCGCTGTGTATTAGGAGGCTCCGTACACCAGGAGGGGCGCTGTGTATTAGGAGGCTCCGTACACCAGGAGGGGGCGATGTGTATTAGGAGGCTCCGTACACCAGGAGGGGGCGCTGTGTATTAGGGGGCTCCGTACACCAGGAGGGGGCGATGTGTATTAGGAGGCTCCGTACACCAGGAGGGGGCGATGTGTATTAGGAGGCTCCGTACACCAGGAGGGGGCGCTGTGTATTAGGAGGCTCCGTACACCAGGAGGGGGCGCTGTGTATTAGGAGGCTCCGTACACCAGGAGGGGGCGATGTGTATTAGGAGGCTCCGTACACCAGGAGGGGGCGCTGTGTATTAGGAGGCTCCGTACACCAGGAGGGGGCGATGTGTATTAGGAGGCTCCGTACACCAGGAGGGGGCGCTGTGTATTAGGGGGCTCCGTACACCAGGAGGGGGCGCTGTGTATTAGGAGGCTCCGTACTCCAGGAGGGGGCGCCGTGTATTAGGAGGCTCCGTACTCCAGGAGGGGGCGCTGTGTATTAGGAGGCTCCGTACACCAGGAGGGGGGGCGATGTGTATTAGGAGGCTCCGTACACCAGGAGGGGCGCTGTGTATTAGGAGGCTCCGTTACACCAGGAGGGGGCGCCGTGTATTAGGAGGCTCCGTACACCAGGAGGGGGCGATGTGTATTAGGGGGCTCCGTACACCAGGAGGGGGCGCTGTGTATTAGGAGGCTCCGTACACCAGGAGGGGGCGCCGTGTATTAGGAGGCTCCGTACACCAGGAGGGGCGCTGTGTATTAGGAGGCTCCGTACACCAGGAGGGGGCGCCGTGTATTAGGGGGCTCCGTACACCAGGAGGGGGCGCTGTGTATTAGAGGGCTCCGTACACCAGGAGGGGGCGCTGTGTATTAGGAGGCTCCGTACACCAGGAGGGGGCGCCGTGTATTAGGAGGCTCCGTACACCAGGAGGGGGCGCCGTGTATTAGAGGGCTCCGTATACCTGTAGGGCCCCGGCTTGGATCGGCACCAGGTATGTAGGGCAGTGCTGGTGCGCGGCTGATGTCACTATCGTTTTTCCAGTTCCAGCTGCTGGAGGCTACTGAAGATGATGGCATCTGGGTCACGCAAGCCGAGGGTGTGACGACGCCCGCAGCCCTAACCTGCCCAAGCTGTCACCTGACGTCTAATCACAGGGCATTAAAGGTGTACCCTCCGTCCACGAGAAGCTCCTGCCGCTGACGCTGGAGATTAACTCCATGCATGCCGCTGAGATATAATGCAAGACCTACAGTAAAGACTGACATGTACACAGGTGGGGGAGCAGGGAAGTAAGGATAGACGGGGTTTCTATATCCAGACACTACAGGTCCCAGCAGGCTGCAGAGGTCTGGACCTTGTCGCTAGCTGTCAGTGACAGCCGCCATGCGGGGACTGCACCTGTATGGCCGCCGCTGACAGGTGAGTAACAGGTGTATGAGAGCAGTGAGCGGCACAAGTCCTGACAGGCACAGCAGAGCTCAGACAGACCGGCTTTTCTGCTGAGGAAGCAGCGACGAGACGTGTGTGCCGGCACGGACGTGGACTGGGGGGGGGGGGGGGGGTCGCACCATCACACAGCAGTGGTCATCCAGCTTTCTACGCCCCCTGAATGGTATATTTATCAGGAGGTATGTCCCTTGCGCCTTCACCACAACTAGGAGGATTCAGGAGTCTGGGAAAGCTGGGTGGTGACAAACATGGCGGCTCTAGGGCCCTGGGGAGACATCACTGCCCGTGTACTGATACTGTGATCATAAAGGACCATTCAGGAGTCTGGGAAAGCTGGGTGCTGACAAACATGGTTGGCTCTAGGACCCTGGAGAGACATCACTGCCCGTGTACTGATACTGTGATCATAAAGGACCATTCAGGAGTCTGGGAAAGCTGGGTGCTGACAAACATGGTTGGCTCTAGGACCCTGGAGAGACATCACTGCCCGTCTACTGATACTGTGATCATAAAGGACCATTCAGGAGTCTGGGAAAGCTGGGTGCTGACAAACATGGTTGGCTCTAGGACCCTGGAGAGACATCACTGCCCGTGTACTGGGAAAGCCGAGTCACTTCCTATACCGGGTGGTCACCCAACTTTTGTAGGACCCCCAGCAGCAAATCCGCCTAGCAACACTGAAATGGGGGGGGGAGACTCTGTGTAAGCAGGGTGACAACCTCAGATGGAAGCCAGGTTGTCACCCAGAACCCTGAGCAGCCAATTTAACCTACTGACACGTCTAGGAAAGCTGGGTGATTCACTTAAACCCTTCTGGGCCAGAGCCCATGCCCAGGGGTGGAAGCTTCTGCACCTGACAGGATCAGCGGGGGCCGCACTGCAGGTTCCGCCTCGTTACCGCAGATTAATACCCTTCAATGGGATCAGAGGGCGGCGGTTAGGAGAAGGTGAAGCTCGTTAGCTGCACAATCCCTGTGATCATGGGGGCAGTAGAGAGGGGGATGGACAACGCCCCCCAATCAGGGGCGGATGATGGTGTTACCCCCCCCATCAGCCGGATTACCAGCAGAACACGTGGCCGGGAGGACAATCCCATCATCTCCATTACCCAATTATCTGCTCCTGGCAATTAAAGGGCTCATCCAGCCTTATGCAAATCAAGCTCATACTCCGTCCGTCAATTCCTCCCTGCTTTCAAGAGCTCTGCTTGCGTCTGTGAATGGTTCCATCCACCTGCGCTGGACCTAAAGCTTCTCACATCTGGGGGTTTGTTACTGTTGCATCCAGTCTGAACGACCCTCTATGGGCCCCGAGGCTGATACATTGTAACAAACACCAGGGAGAAGATACCACAGCAACAAACCTTCAGCTGTAAAAGTCAGGGCATAGATGCAACAATGATAGAATATCATATAGATAGAATAGATTAGAATTGTCAATGATGATATTTTAGAGGGAAGTTGTCAGGCAGGACTGGGGGTGTCAGGTGTCGCCCAGGAGGGTCCGTCTCATCCCTGATCTTCCGTGATGCCGGATTACAGGGCTGCTCCTGCGAGGCGCGGGACGGGTTTCAGTGTCAGTATCGCTTCTACGGCGGCCAAACCCTGCAGAGGAATTATCAGATTATGGGGCAGCCGCAGGACGGGAGCGGCAGGTACCGCGTGAGGTGAGGACGGGAGCAGCAGGTACCGCGTGAGGTGAGGACGGGAGCAGCAGGTACCGTGCGAGGTGAGAAGGGGGCACACCGGACGTTTGCATGAAGGGACCAGCAGAGGCCAACGACCCGGGGATCAGTATAATCACCAACATTAGACCCGCCAGTCTCAGGGGTCTGGAAATGAGTGCACTGCCCCTTTAAATGAGTTGTCCACTACCCTCAGGATAGGGTATGTCACCCTGCTCCTCCACCCATCGGCTTTTATGCCGTAGCTCCGGTGGCAGAAATACACAGCGCCACCCATCATGTAGTGGACGGAGCTGGTTACTGCAGTCCTGCTCCCATAGATGTGTATGGTATCTGCGCTGTCCTCCACACAGCGGGCAGAGCTCTGCAGCCGCTGACGCTACTTGGACTTCCCACTGACAGATTTTAAAGGGAACCTGTCATCTCCGAAACACCCCCTGAACTAGAGTAAGCGGTGTATAGTGTAAGTGATGCTGAATCCGAATATGTAAGTTTTATCTTCATACTCACTTCCATTCAGACTCTGTGCTCCCACAAACCTGCAGTAAAATGCACTCACTGGACTCTTCTTTGAGTCGTCTCCATTATGTGAGTGAGCACTGGAGTCCACTGAGTGCATTTTACTGCAGGTTTGTGGGAGCACAGCGTCGGAATGGAAGTGAGTATGAAGATAAAACTTACATATTCGGATTCAGCATCACTTACACTATACATCGCTTACTCTAGTTCAGGGGGGGTTTCGGAGATGACAGGTTCCCTTTAACTCGATTTTGGAGCCGTGTGACCCTAAATACCCTTCAGAGCGGCAAAGATTGAAGGTAAGCTCTACTTCTCTGATCAACCAATGAGACGCTGCCCTCTACAGGAAGAGCCACACACTACACCGATCTAAGAAAACTACAGCAGCAGCGCCCTCTACAGGAAGAGCCACACACTGCACGGATCTAAGAAAACTGCAGCAGCAGCGCCCTCTACAGGAAGAGCGACACACTGCACCGATCTAAGAGAACTACAGCAGCAGCGCCCTCTACAGGAAGAGCCGCACACTGCACCGATCTAAGAAAACTACAGCAGCAGCGGCCCTCTACAGGAAGAGCCACACACTGCACCGATCTAAGAAAACTACAGCAGCAGCGCCCTCTACAGGAAGAGCCACACACTGCACCGATCTAAGAAAACTACAGCAGCAGCGCCCTCTACAGGAAGAGCCACACACTGCACCGATCTAAGAAAACTACAGCAGCAGCGCCCTCTACAGGGAAGAGCCACACACTGCAACCGATCTAAGAAAACTGCAGCAGCAGCGCCCTCTACAGTAAGAGCCACACACTGCACGGATCTAAGAAACTACAGCAGCGCCCTCTACAGGAAGAGCGACACAACTGCACGGATCTAAGAAAACTGCAACAGCAGCGCCCTCTACCAGGAAGGCCACACACTGCACAGATCTAAGAAAACTACAGCAGCAGCGCCCTCTACAGGAAGAGCCACACACTGCCACCGATCTAAGAAAACTACAGCAGCAGCGCCCTCTACAGGAAGAGCGACACACTGCACCGATCTAAGAAAACTACAGCAGCAGCGCCCTCTACAGGAAGAGCCACACACTGCACCGATCTAAGAAAACTACAGCAGCAGCAGCGCCCTCTACAGGAAGAGCCACACACTGCACCGATCTAAGAAAACTACAGCAGCAGCAGCGCCCTCTACAGGAAGAGCCACACACTGCACCGATCTAAGAAAACTACAGCAGCAGCGCCCTCTACAGGAAGAGCCACACACTGCACCGATCTAAGAAAACTGCAGCAGCAGCGCGCCTCTACAGGAAGAGCCACACACTGCACCGATCTAAGAAAACTACAGCAGCAGCGCCCTCTACAGGAAGAGCGACACACTGCACGGATCTAAGAAAAACTACAGCAGCAGCGCCCTCTACAGGAAGAGCCACACACTGCACCGATCTAAGAAAACTACAGCAGCAGCGCCCTCTACAGGAAGAGCCACACACTGCACCGATCTAAGAAAACTACAGCAGCAGCGCCCTCTACAGGAAGAGCCACACACTGCATGGATCTAAGAAAACTACAGCAGCAGCGCCCTCTACAGGAAGAGCCACACACTGCAGCGATCTAAGAAAACTACAGCAGCAGCGCCCTCTACAGGAAGAGCCACACACTGCACCGATCTAAGAAAACTGCAGCAGCGCCCTCTACAGGAAGAGCCACACTGCACCGATCTAAGAAAACTGCAGCAGCAGCGCCCTCTACAGGAAGAGCCACACACTGCACCGATCTAAGAAAACTGCAGCAGCAGCGCCCTCTACAGGAAGAACCACACACTGCACCGATCTAAGAAAACTACAGCAGCAGCGCCCTCTACAGGAAGAGCCACACACTGCACCGATCTAAGAAAACTGCAGCAGCGCCCTCTACAGGAAGAGCCACACACTGCACCGATCTAAGAAAACTACAGCAGCAGCGCCCTCTACAGGAAGAGCCACACACTGCACCGATCTAAGAAAACTACAGCAGCAGCGCCCTCTACAGGAAGAGCCACACACTGCACGGATCTAAGAAAACTACAGCAGCAGCGCCCTCTACAGGAAGAGCCACACACTGCACGGATCTAAGAAAACTGCAGCAGCAGCGCCCTCTACAGGAAGAGCCACACACTGCACAGATCTAAGAAAACTACAGCAGCAGCGCCCTCTACAGGAAGAGCCACACACTGCACCGATCTAAGAAAACTGCAGCAGCAGCGCCCTCTACAGGAAGAGCCACACACTGCACCGATCTAAGAAAACTACAGCAGCAGCGCCCTCTACAGGAAGAACCACACACTGCACCGATCTAAGAAAACTGCAGCAGCAGCGCCCTCTACAGGAAGAGCCACACACTGCACCGATCTAAGAAAACTACAGCAGCAGCGCCCTCTACAGGAAGAGCCACACACTGCACCGATCTAAGAAAACTACAGCAGCAGCGCCCTCTACAGGAAGAGCCACACACTGCACCGATCTAAGAAAACTACAGCAGCAGCGCCCTCTACAGGAAGAACCACACACTGCACCGATCTAAGAAAACTGCAGCAGCAGCGCCCTCTACAGGAAGAGCCACACACTGCACCGATCTAAGAAAACTGCAGCAGCAGCGCCCTCTACAGGAAGATCTGATCTGTTATTCTCTGGGATCTGATCTGCGGCAGGACAGTCTAATACAGATAATATTGTACTAAATAACATTTCCCGATCAATTTGGACAATACAGAAAAAACACTGCAACGTTCACGCATTTCAGGCCCGAGTGTAACCTGAAATGTGATTGGTCCATTGTTAAATGCAGCTGCAGTATAACACCAGAGTCACGTACCAGGGCCTGCAGCATCCCGTCCATGGCGATGGTCCCTTCAATGGTCAGGTAAGAAGCTTTCGATAACGTAGCTAGAGACCAGTCCAAGAAATCAGCCATCCTCTTCTGCTTGACGTCCAGACGGGTGATGAACCTGCAGAAACATGACGACCATCGGGATATGAGAGCGGCATGGATGTGGGGGTCCCGGGGAGTAGTAAACAGGGCATTGGATGGTTAACCCCGACATTACTAGGGCATATGAAGCCCCGCCCCCTCCCAGCCCAGGAAACAAAAGTGAGTGCCTGCTCTTGCTATGGTGGTCTGCACCCTCTCTACCATCTGCGGGGTGGTGACACAATGAGGTGGGGGTCATCCAGTGATTTTACTGCCACTCTCAGGTAACCCTGTGCCTTCATGAAGCCCTGGTCTTGCACGAAGAGGACCAGAAACTACAACTCCCAGAATGCTTCATTCACTTCTGTGGGAATTAGAACAGCCAAGCATGACTGCATGCTGGGAGTTGTAGTTTCACAGCAGCTGGAGTGCCGAAGGTTGCCAATCCCTGGTCTATAGCGACACATGTATGAACAGAAGGATGACTGTCTCCCCAGAGAGCGCTCTGTACAATGAGGCGACTCTCAGGACGCCCGCAGGACACGGGCAGTCACTTCTATAGACTGAAGGAGCGTTCAGTGAAGAGAGGCCAGGGCTCTGCACATGAAGGCACCGCCTCCTGGACACTTGAGCTCACAGAGACCACAGGGATTTTCAGGTTATGCAGCCTGCATGCCCATCACCTGAGGTAAGTTTACACTGCTCTCCCTGTCATCTAGAGCCGTCAGCAGCTTTGAGGGGTCAGAACTGCTGACAGACTCACTTTACTGTGGTTCTAGAGTTACATGAGGAGCAGACTTACTTTGAAACCAGCACGGCGGCAGCGTCCCGAGCCTTGTCACTGACCAGCAGGTAGGACTGAGGAAGAGAAGAGCGTCAGGGTCATCACACGGGGGATCAGAGGAGGAAGAGACAGACAGAGAGGGGACGAGAGCGCCAGGAAGAAAGAGAACCAGGAAGAATGACAAAGGGTAAGAGAGAGAGATAGAAAGAGGGAGCGACAGAGGGCAAGAGAGGGTGATCGAAGAGATTCAAAGTCCTCTACACCTACAGGGGGAAGGGTTCAGTCAGATGAGAGAGAGACAGAGAGAACAAGAGACAGTCTTCAGAGAGGACAGACCTTAGCGATCTCCAGGATGTGATCCATGGTAGAGCGACGCGTCTGTCCTCCTTCCACAGAGAGGTTTCCATCCAGACGTGAGAGGTCAAAGGGTATGAGACACGTCATAGACAACCACAGCAGCAGCATGTAACGTGTCTCCCAGGTCTGAGGAAGAAGTGAACCCCAAAATATCATACCAGTGTCAGTGTCATCACCCTGTCCCCCGAGTGTCAGTGTCATCACCCTGTCCCCCGAGTGTCAGTGTCATCACCCTGTCCCCCGAGTGTCAGCGCGTCCCTGTCCCCCGAGTGTCAGCGCGTCCCTGTCCCCCGAGTGTCAGCGCGTCCCTGTCCCCCGAGTGTCAGCGCGTCCCCTGTCCCCCGAGTGTCAGCGCGTCCCTGTCCCCGAGTGTCAGCGCGTCCTGTCCCCCCAGTGTCAGCGCGTCTCTTTTGCTGTACCCCGAGTATTGCTGTCCCATTCCCCCTTGGTTGCTGGCAGTGCTGTCCCCCAAGTGTCAGCGCGTCCCTGAAGTGTCAGTGTCCCGTCCCCCAAGTGTCAGCGGTCCCTGTCCCCGAGTGTCAGCGCGTCCCTGTCCCCCGAGTGTCAGCGCGTCCCTGTCCCCGAGTGTCAGCGCGTCCCTGTCCCCGAGTGTCAGCGCGTCCCGTCCCCGAGTGTCAGCGCGTCCCTGTCCCCCGAGTGTCAGCGCGTCCCTGTCCCCGAGTGTGTCAGCGCGTCCCTGTCCCTCCTGTCCCCCAGTGTCAGCGCGTCCCTGTCCGTCCCAAGTGTCAGCGCGTCCCTGTCCCCCGAGTGTCAGCGCGTCCCTGTCCCCCGAGTGTCAGCGCGTCCCTGTCCCCCGAGTGTCAGCGCGTCCCTTCCCCCCGAGTGTCAGCGCGTTCCCTGTCCCCGAGTGTCAGCGCGTCCCCTGTCCCCGAGTGTCAGCGCGTCCCTGTCCCCCCCGAGTGTCAGCGCGTCCCTGTCCCCGAGTTCCGCATCGTCCCTGTCCCCGAGGTCAGCGCTCCCTGTCCCCCGAGTGTCAGCGCGTCCCTGTCCCCCGTAGTGTCAGCGCTGTCCTGTCCCCGAGTTGTTCAGCGCGTCCCTGTCCCCCGAGTGTCAGCGCGTCCCTGTCCCCCGAGTGTCAGCGCGTCCCTGTCCTCCGAGTGTCAGCGGCGTTCCCTGTCCCCCGAGTGTCAGCGCGTCCCTGTCCCCCGAGTGTCAGCGCGTCCCTGTCCCTCGAGTGTCAGCGCGTCCCTGTCCCCCGAGTGTCAGCGCGTCCCTGTCCCCCCAAGTGTCAGCGCGTCCCTGTCCCCCAAGTGTCAGCGTGTCCCTGTCCCCCAAGTGTCAGCGCGTCTCTTTCCTGTACCTCGAGTATTGTTGTCCCATTCCCCCTTGGTTGCTGGCAGTGCTGTACCCCACGTGTCTAGGTCCTTGACTCCCCTGAGGTTTCCTCTGTGAATGTAACTGGTGGCTCTATGGTAATAGAATTGCTCGTCTCTCACCTCGTGATCTGCAGGATCCTGCGCAGAGATCATTTCAAGCACTGGATGAACATCCACAACCTCATGTGGGAAGAGACGCAGGAAAATCTTATAGCCCCGAACCTGGCGGAACAGATATCTGTCACTACAGCGGTATTAAAGGGGCGACGCAGAGTGTGCAGCCCCCGCATCATGTCACTGTACAGTCATCATTTACAGCGCCCTGTCTATACCTTCTAACAACTTCACTGCAGACCATCACTCCCCTGTCCCATCTACAAACCTCTCAGTCTTTCAGACATCACATAGTACATGAAAAGGTCTTTCTAACAGAGTCAGAACCAGCCCCGCACCTCCCATGGACCCAGAGATCTCCACATTCTGCTCTGTTAGCTTTATATCAAACTGGCAGCTCAGGAGGCGTGTCTCATCTCTCCCTATCACAGCTAAGGGGGCGTGTCTCAGCTCTCTCCCTATCACAGCTCAGGGGGCGTGTCTCAGCTCTCCCTATCACAGCTCAGGGGGCGTGTCTCAGCTCTCCCTATCACAGCTCAGGGGGAGTGCCTCAGCGCTCCCTATCACAGCTCAGGGGGAGTGCCTCAGCGCTCCCTATCACAGCTCAGGGGGAGTGCCTCAGCTCTCCCTATCACAGCTCAGGGGGAGTGCCTCAGCGCTCCCTATCACAGCTCAGGGGGAGTGCCTCAGCGCTCCCTATCACAGCTCAGGGGAGTGCCTCAGCGCTCCCTATCACAGCTCAGGGGGAGTGCCTCAGCGCTCCCTATCACAGTTCAGGGGGCGTGCCTCAGCTCTCCCTATCACAGCTAAGGGGGCGTGCCTCACCTCTCCCTATCACAGCCCAGGGGCGTGCCTCACCTCTCCCTATCACAGCCCAGGGGGCGTGCCTCACCTCTCCCTATCACAGCCCAGGGGGCGTGCCTCACCAGGTTCACCTCTCCTATCACAGCCCAGGGGGCGTGTCTCACCTCTCCTATCACAGCCAGGGGCGTGTCTCACCTCTCCCTATCACAGCTCAGGGGGCGTGTCTCACCTCTCCCTATCACAGCTCAGGGGGCGTGTCCTCACTCTCCCTATCACAGCTCAGGGGGCGTGTCTCACCCTCTCCCTATCACAGGCTCAGGGGGCGTGTCTCACCTCTCCCCTATCACAGCTTCAGGGGGCGTGTCTCACCTCTCCCTATCACAGCTCAGGGGGCGTGTCTCACCTCTCCCTATCACAGCTCAGGGGGCGTGTCTCACCTCTCCCTATCACAGCTCAGGGGGCGTGTCTCACCTCTCCCTATCACAGCTCAGGGGGCGTGTCTCACCTCTCCCTATCACAGCTTCAGGGGGCGTGTCTCACCTCTCCCTATCACAGCTCAGGGCGTGTCTCACCTCTCCCTATCACAGCTCAGGGGCGTGTCTCACCTCTCCCTATCACAGCTCAGGGCGTTGTCACCTTCTCGGGCCTATCAAGCTCAGGGGGCGTGTCTCACTCTCCCTATCACAGCTCAGGGGGCGTGTCTCACCTCTCCCTATCACAAGCTCAGGGGGCGTGTTCTCACCTCTCCCTATCACAGCTCAGGGGGCGTGTCTCACCTCTCCCTATCACAGCTCAGGGGCGTGTCTCACCTCTCCCTATCACAGCTCAGGGGGCGTGTCCATGCTCTACCTATCACAGCTCAGGGGGCGGTCCATGCTCTACCTATCACAGCTCAGGAGGCGTGTCTCAGCTCTCCCTATCACAGCTCAGGCGGGGCGTGTCCATGCTCTACCTATCACAGCTCAGGAGGCGTGTCTCAGCTCTCCCTATCACAGCTCAGGGGGCGTGTCTCAGCTCTCCCTATCACAGCTCAGGGGGCGTATCCGTTTTTCTGCAGCTTTCTCCCTATAACAGCTCAGGAGGACATTGAAGTCTGGAAGTGAGCATGTGCGGCCACGTCAGTGAGGTGGACAGAGAAATAAGAAACAGAACAAACAACATGTGGCGCTATACAGTCACATAGTAACATGGGGGGTCATTTACTAAACAGGAATACGCCAAAATCTGCAACTTCTCCCCGCTCACGCCAGGTCTAAAAAAGAGATTGTGTGACAAGGATGGGGATGCTCGGCTCAGCAGCCGTCTTACATTTAGAAGCAGTGGTGGATCCACCAAAGTTAAGAAGAGGCGGGGGGGCAGCCAATGGCAGGCAGGGACGGGGACGAGCCTCCCTAGTATCGCGGGCGACACTAGGGAGGCTCATCCCTGTCACTGTCAGGGGGAGAAGCAGCTGCGGCGGTGCGAGGACCAGGAGCGGGGATCCACATTCTCTGCTGCAGTATGCTACTAAAAACATATCGCTCTCTACCCCCGACATGTTTCACCAGATCCCTGGCGACTTCAGAGGTAAGGGAAGTCCGGAAGACGCCAGTGAAAAAGTGGTAATTAGTGGTCGCTCGGCTTAGCGGCCACGGGGCAGATTGTTATTTAATGAACGGGCACCAGGTCACAAGGAGACAAATTACCTTAGAAATAATATAGAGGAACTTAAATCCCAGATGCACGAGGACGGGGGGAGAGGTTTTATCGCGGACAATATCCAGTAACAGATCCAGCATCCACTCTGCAAGAGAACACAAAGCGTGAGAGTATCTCAATCAGAGAACGCTGGCGCCACCTGGTGGTGAGCTCTGATCACAGCATCTCCTCCACAGCTGTCTGGGAATGATGGGTGTGGTACACCACAAGTAGGCCAATGAAGCAACTTCTTGTGTCCCCCCCCCTTCCTTTCTGTATATAAGAGCCGTCTCCCAAGTATGGGAGCGTATGTGGAAGGATGTATCTGCAGACTGGAGGAATAAAACCGGTCAGACTGATGGGCGTCCTTGTGTGTGAGGGAAGAAAGGGTTAACTCACCGAGATGTGGATCCAAGAGATGAGGCTGCTCCTGGTAGGTGTCCATTATCACTGCAAGATAACACAGGACAGGTCATCCTGGGAAGGAGAACACGGCCACCGTGCAGAAGACAGACATAAAGACCCCATCAGGTAAATGGGGGGAAATCATTTAGATCTAGAGTCAGCCCCCCTCCCCATCCCAGACCCCAGACCAGAGGGAGATTCCGCTCCTGAGGCCTCCTCAGCCCGTGAGTCCGGCATCAGGACACAGCGCAGCGAGCGGCACCTGCAGCAGAAGAGGTCGGGGGGTCTCTGTGGTGGTCCGTGGATGCCCGGTGTATAGGGAGGGCGCGCGGCTCACCGATAAACCTCTGGGTGCAGACCTCCCGGGTGACCAGCTCCTTGTACGTCTCCCGCAGGCCGACAATCAGATCTCGCGTCTCTTTACTCTCCGAGAACGATTCCAAGATGTTCCCGCTGGACACCGTTTCCTGCCCGCCATCATCTTCTCGCTCTGAACCGTCGGCGGGCCATCTTGATTGGAGGCAAACGGCGAGACCTGTCACCAAGAAGAACAGAGGAGTCAAAAATAACCGAGGCAACGGAGGACAACATCTGGGAAAATACAACCCCACACACAAAGGAAGTAGACTGCCAAAATAAAATGGCCCCAATAATTATAAGGATCCGGCCCGAGACCGCTGAGGCCAGTGACAGAGGGGGGGCGCAGTCTATCCGTACAGGAGACAGAGGGGGGGGGCGCAGTCTATCCGTACAGGAGACAGAGGGGGCGCAGTCTATCCGTACAGGAGACAGAGGGGGGGGGGGCGCAGTCTATCCGTACAGGAGACAGAGGGGGGGGCGCAGTCTATCCGTACAGGAGACAGAGGGGGGGGCGCAGTCTATCCGTACAGGAGACAGAGGGGGGGGGCGCAGTCTATCCGTACAGGAGACAGAGGGGGGGGCGCAGTCTATCCGTACAGGAGACAGAGGGGGGGGGCGCAGTCTATCCGTACAGGAGACAGAGGGGGGGGGCGCAGTCTATCCGTACAGGAGACAGAGGGGGGGGGGCGCAGTCTATCCGTACAGGAGACAGAGGGGGGGGGCGCAGTCTATCCGTACAGGAGACAGAGGGGGGGCGCAGTCTATCCGTACAGGAGACAGAGGGGGGGGGGCGCAGTCTATCCGTACAGGAGACAGAGGGGGGGGGGGGGCGCAGTCTATCCGTACAGGAGACAGAGGGGGGGGGGCGCAGTCTATCCGTACAGGAGACCAGAGGGGGGGGGCGCAGTCTATCCGTACAGGAGACAGAGGGGGGGGCAGTCTATCCGTACAGGAGACAGAGGGGGGGGGGCGCAGTCTATCCGTACAGGAGACAGAGGGGGGGGGCGCAGTCTATCCGTACAGGAGATAGAGGGGGGGGCGCAGTCTATCCGTACAGGAGATAGAGGGGGAGCGCAGTCTATCCGTACAGGAGATAGAGGGGGGGGGCGCAGTCTATCCGTACAGGAGACAGAGGGGGGCGCAGTCTATCCGTACAGGAGATAGAGGGGGGAGCGCAGTCTATCCGTACAGGAGATAGAGGGGGCGCAGTCTATCCGTACAGGAGACAGAGGGGGGGGGGCAGTCTATCCGTACAGGAGACAGAGGGGGGCGCAGTCTATCCGTACAGGAGACAGAGGGGGGGGGGCAGTCTATCCGTACAGGAGACAGAGGGGGGCGCAGTCTATCCGTACAGGAGACAGAGGGGGGCGCAGTCTATTCCGTACAGGAGACAGAGGGGGGGGCAGTCTATCCGTACAGGAGACAGAGGGGGGGGCAGTCTATCCGTACAGGAGACAGAGGGGGGGGGCAGTCTATCCGTACAGGAGACAGAGGGGGGGGGGCGCAGTCTATCCGTACAGGAGACAGAGGGGGGGGGCGCAGGTCTATCCGTACAGGAGACAGAGGGGGGGGGGCAGTCTATCCGTACAGGAGACAGAGGGGGGGCGCAGTCTATCCGTACAGGAGACAGAGGGGGGGGCGCAGTCTATCCGTACAGGAGACAGAGGGGGGGGCGCAGTCTATCCGTACAGGAGACAGAGGGGGGGGGGGCGCAGTCTATCCGTACAGGAGACAGAGGGAGGGGGGCAGTCTATCCGTACAGGAGACAGAGGGGGGGGCGCAGTCTATCCGTACAGGAGACAGAGGGGGGGGCAGTCTATCCGTACAGGAGACAGAGGGGGGGGGCAGTCTATCCGTACAGGAGACAGAGGGGGGGCAGTCTATCCGTACAGGAGACAGAGGGGGGGGGGCGCAGTCTATCCGTACAGGAGACAGAGGGGGGCGCAGTCTATCCGTACAGGAGACAGAGGGGGGGGGCAGTCTATCCGTACAGGAGACAGAGGGGGGGGGGCAGTCTATCCGTACAGGAGACAGAGGGGGGGGCAGTCTATCCGTACAGGAGACAGAGGGGGGGGGCGCAGTCTATCCGTACAGGAGACAGAGGGGGGGGCGCAGTCTATCCGTACAGGAGACAGAGGGGGGGGGCAGTCTATCCGTACAGGAGACAGAGGGGGGGGGGGCGCAGTCTATCCGTACAGGAGACAGAGGGGGGGGCGCAGTCTATCCGTACAGAGACAGAGGGGGGGCGCAGTCTATCCGTACAGGAGACAGAGGGGGGGGCGCAGTCTATCCGTACAGGAGACAGAGGGGGGGGGCGCAGTCTATCCGTACAGGAGACAGAGGGAGGGGGGCAGTCTATCCGTAACAGGAGACAGAGGGGGGGCGCAGTCTATCCGTACAGGAGACAGAGGGGGGGGCAGTCTATCCGTACAGGAGACAGAGGGGGGGGCAGTCTATCCGTACAGGAGACAGAGGGGGGGGGGGCAGGGGGTCCGTACAGGAGACAGAGGGGGGGGCAGTCTATCCGTACAGGAGACAGAGGGGGGCGCGCAGTCTATCCGTACAGGAGACAGAGGGGGGGGGGCGCAGTCTATCCGTACAGGAGACAGAGGGGGGGGGCAGTCTATCCGTACAGGAGACAGAGGGGGGGCGCAGTCTATCCGTACAGGAGACAGAGGGGGGGGGGCAGTCTATCCGTACAGGAGACAGAGGGGGGGGGCAGTCTATCCGTACAGGAGACAGAGGGGGGGGGGCAGTCTATCCGTACAGGAGACAGAGGGGGGGCGCAGTCTATCCGTACAGGAGACAGAGGGGGGCCCAGTCTATCCGTACAGGAGACAGAGGGGGGGCAGTCTATCCGTACAGGAGACAGAGGGGGGGCGCAGTCTATCCGTACAGGAGACAGAGGGGGGGGGGCAGTCTATCCGTACAGGAGCAGAGGGGGGGCAGTCTATCCGTACAGGAGACAGAGGGGGGGGGGGGGGGCGCAGTCTATCCGGGGGGGGGCGCAGTCTATCCGTACAGGAGGACGAGGAGGGGGCCGGTCTATCCGTACAGGAGACAGGAGGGGGGCGCCAGGTCCGTATCCGTAACAGGGACAGAGGGGGGGGGGCAGCTATCCGTACATGAGACAGAGGGGGGGGGGGCAGTCTATCCGTACAGGAGACAGGGGGGGGGGCAGTCTATCCGTACAGGAGACAGGGGGGCGGCAAGTCTATCCGTACAGGAGACAGGGGGGGCAGCTATCCGTCCACAGGAGACAGAGGGGGGGGGCAGGTCTATCCGTACCAGGAGACAGGAGGGGGCGCAGTCTATCCCGTACAGGAGGACAGAGGGGGGGGGCAGTCTATCCGTACAGGGACCAGAGTGGGGGCGCAGTCTATCCGTACAAGGAGGACAGGAGGGGGCGCACAGGTCTATCCGTACAGGAGACAGGGGGGGGGGGGCGCAGTCTATCCGTACAGGAGACAGAGGGGGGGCGCAGTCTATCCGTACAGGAGACAGAGGGGGGAGCGCAGTCTATTCCGTACAGGAGACAGAGGGGGGGGGGGGGCAGTCTATCCGTACAGGAGACAGAGGGGGGGGGGGGGGCGCAGTCTATCCGTACAGGAGACAGAGGGGGGCGCAGTCTATCCGTACAGGAGACAGAGGGGGGGGCAGTCTATCCGTACAGGAGACAGAGGGGGGGGGGGCGCAGTCTATCCGTACAGGAGACAGAGGGGGGGGGGCGCAGTCTATCCGTACAGGAGACAGAGGGGGGGGGGGGGGCGCAGTCTATCCGTACAGGAGACGGGGGGGGGCAGTCTATCCGTACAGGAGACGGGGGGGGGGGGGGGGCAGTCTATCCGTACAGGAGGGGGGGGGGGGCGGGGGCAGTCTATCCGTACAGGAGGGGGGGGGGCGGGGCAGTCTATCCGTACAGGAGGGGGGGGGGCAGTCTATCCGTACAGGAGGGGGGGGGGCGGCGGCAGTCTATCCGTACAGGAGACAGAGGGGGGCGCAGTCTATCCGTACAGGAGACAGAGGGGGGGGCCGCAGTCTATCCATTTATATAAGTACATGACGGGTACAGTACATACATTGGGGGTTCAGTACATAGGTACGTGCTGGGGGAGTACAGTACATACATGGTGCAGTATATATACGTACAGGGGGGTACAGTACATACAAGCATACATGGGAGTGCAGTACAAACATGGGGGGGCGTTACATACGTACGTGCTGGGGGGAATACAAAACATACGTACGTGTTGGGGCAGCGCTGCGCCTTGATTCCGCCCGGGTCCTCTCTGCACCACGTGACCTCCCGGTATCCTAGCTCCCTCTGACAGCAGAACAACTACCACTACGGGTCCTGAGGAGGGACAGACAGAAAGGCGCGGAGCTGGAGTGGCTGCGTCACAGGTGCTTAGGCCGGAGTCTCTTGTACTCGTTCTGTATGCTTGTCGCCGCTATATCTGTACTATCTGACTCTCTCTCTCTCCGTTTTCTTCCCGTTTTTTGCATACTTGTGTGAGATATTCTGTGACGCCTTAATCTCTGAGAGGAGCAGCGCGGGAAATCAGAGCGCGGTTACCCCTAGCAACCAATCAGCGCGGCTTAGAAACAGGAGCTGGGATCTGCTTGTTGCTATGGGCAACCTCGCGGGGCACCTCACAGCGGCCCCATTATATTGTGTAAAAGATGGCGCGCTACCTTATTGAATGTGTCCTGACAGGGCTGAAGAACATGTCACCTATGTGGGGAACACAATATACTCCATTTTATGTGGCCTTTTACCTCATAAAACATTGCCACATTTCTCTCCCATGTATACCATCGTCAGTCTGGTCATAGACTCACCGCCATACAGCGGCCATTTTTTTTCATACAGCGCTTATTTGCCTTTGTTGGAATCTACAAAATCAGGACATTTAAGTCCAGCGTGAGGGAACGCCCACAAAATGTCCACTTTTGGGTGCGAGTCACACATATCCTCCACCACCGCCAACCACCTTGAGGTCCGGATCGTGAGATAGTCCTGCTAAAAAACAGGACCACTGACAACTGTTTGTTGACAAGGGTGTAAGGCTAATGTCACACAGGCAAGTGCGGTACGGGAAAAACGGTCGGTGTGATGGTTGCGGTTAATTCGGGAAAGGCCGCGATCACCTCGTCGCTTTTTTCTGTTCTGTACATAACGGATGCGCCTGAGCCGTCACATGGCGGACACAAATGGCGACGGACCCCGCTGACCATACGAGAGTCTGTCAGGTTTTCGTCTTGTGATGCAGGTGTGAACGCGGTCCTATAGCGTCCCTATAGTACCATAATGTGCGGACGTAGTAGATCGGACATGAGAGGGCTCTGTTTGGCTTGTCTAGACTTGATGCAGTTGCAGCAAACCCTCAGCTGTGTAACAGATGGGATTTATAGAAGAATGCGTCTACTTCACTCTGCATTGGAGAGGAAGAAATTCGGCGCCATTTCTGCGACAGAACAGCGGAACCAGAGCCGACTTCTTCTGCTGTGTGAACGTCGTCTTAAACACCTCGTAAAATTACTGCCGAATTTTCTGGGGTTCGATACAGCACCATTCAGGTTGTCTGCGAAAAATCTGCAACCCTCAGGGGTCTTCACAGATCCTAACAAGAGGGGCCGCACTTTGTCCTTCCACGTGGACCCTTTCACATGAATGGAGTTGTGCCGCGGTTCCTCTGGTTGACCGGACGGCCTGTGCAGGGAAGGCGTCTGAAAGGACCATAGTCGTGAATTGGTTGTGCGCTCCTTCAGTCTCAGGGGTTGGCGATACGCTATCACTTTATGGGACGGGGATACTCCACCCGAAATTAAAGTATACTATGTACTTGGATAAATGGCAGTGGTATTTGGGGGGAGGTCGTGGGTGATGTTCCTGTAAGGCCCCCTTCAGAGTCACGTTTGAATTTGGGTAGCCTGATCAGGCTGAGGATTGGGCTACCGGATCTCATCAGGCATTGCCAGATACGACTGTGTCCTGCTGGATCCCCATTGACTATAATGGCATCTGGCGGATACCTGACCAAATATGCCGGCATTCGACTGGACAAAAATCGCTGCACGCAGAGTTTTTTGTCCGACCGATTCCCAGCATCTTTGCCAGGGAGCAGCCAGATCTCTGCCGGATTCCGTTAAAGTCAATGGAGATCCAGGAGTACGCAGTCGTATCTGGCAGTGCCGTTACGGTGAGCTCCGAAGCCTGATTCTCAGGCTACCCAAATTCAAACGTAAGTGTGAACTGGGCCTTAGTAATCTGATCTTGGTGTTTATGAAACGGCTGATTGATTGGCAATGGCTTGTTCAGGAATCGGTGTAATCAGGCGTCGTTGTTTCAGGTCTGACTGCTGCGGACGGACGCTGAGACTGAAGATCCCGTGTGTCGTCATCATTGAGAACTCAGCAACCTACCCGCCAGGGGCAAGAGCTGCCGAATTCATCATCATTGAGGGTGTAAGCGGTATTGTGTGCTACCTGAGGAGTCTTTGTAGGACGTCTGACTTCTTGAAATGTGCATTCGGCCACTAATGAGACTTGTGGTTTCTTGACAGAACCGTATTCGTGAAAGCAATGGCCTTTGCGGCACTGAGAGACGAGCTGAGCTGCTCCATCTGCCTGAGCATCTACACAGATCCCGTCACCCTGAGTTGTGGACACAACTTCTGCTGGGTCTGTATCGATCGTGTGCTGCACACCCAGGATGGCGGCGGAGTTTACGTGTGCCCAGACTGCAGAACCGAGTTTCCGGAGCGTCCGGCGCTGCACAAAACCTTAGCTCTCCGTAACATAGCTCAGTGTTTCCACTGTAAGCAGGACGAGGGGGAAGCAGTTGGCATCTTCTGCACTTACTGCGACTATTCCGTCCCTGCCGTTAAAACCTGTCTACAGTGCGAAGCTTCTTTGTGTGACAAGCACTTGACTAAACACAGCAAGTCGGGTGATCACATCTTAATGGAACCTACAGCTTCCCTGGAGAATCGGAAATGTTCCACCCATAAGAAGATGCTGGAGTACTACTGCACGGAGGACTCCACCTGTATCTGTGTCACCTGCTGCCTGGCCGGAAAACACAAAGGACACCAGGTAGAACCAATAGACGAGGTCTCTGAGAAGAAAAGAATGAAACTCGTAAACATCTTGGAGAAACTGACCTCAAAGCGAGAGGAGACTGAGAAACGAGTCCAAGACCTAGAAGGACAAAAGCGGAAAGTTAAAGAAAAGGCAGCTGGAGAATCGGAGAGAGTCTCCTCCATATTCAAATACATCAGGAGACTTCTTGAAGACCTGGAGAAGGGAGTGCTAGGTGAGATCTCCAGGCAGATGGATCAGGTGGTCGCCTCGGTCTCTGAACTCATCCAGAAGGTAGAGTCACAGAAGGAAGAGTTGTCCAGAGAGATTTCCCACATTGAGGACCTGTGTCTCCTGATGGATCCATTAACCCTCCTCCAAGAACTCGAATCTGAGAAATACGACCTTTATGGTGCTGAGGAACGAGGGAACAAAGACCAGAGACAAGCCAGTAAACCATTTGAATATGTGACTGATCTGGATAAAGTGTTAACCTCCATGACGTTACATACGGGGTTGGCCGATATAGCAGCACATTTCAAGAAGGGTCTCCATGTTGTGGAGGTGTCGGACCTACTGCTAGATGTGAATACAGCTGCCAATTATGTGCACATCTCAACCGACCTGAAAACCGCTAGTTATTCGATTAATGAAAAATATCCAGAGTCTCTCAAACGGTTTGAGGACTGTCAGGTTCTGAGCACCAGGACCTTCTCATCGGGGCGCCATTACTGGGAGGTGGAAATTAGCAAATTAGGACACTGGATGATAGGAGTGTGTTACCCCACCATAGGCAGAACTGGGGACCAGTCGTACATCGGGAGCAACGAGAAGTCCTGGTGTTTATCCAGGTCCAAATCAAAGAAGCAGAATTATTCAGTGATGCATCATGGGAAGGGTATCCACCTACCCGGCAAGGCTTCCAGTCAGAGATTAGTGATATATCTTGACTATGAGGTTGGACGCTTGTCCTTCTATGAGCTGTGTGAGCCGGTTAGACACCTGCACACTTTCACTGCTGCTTTTACCGAGCCTCTTCATGCTGCCTTCTACATATGGGATGAGTGGGTGACCATCAGGAGCTAGGATCCAGGTGGCATATGGAAGGGTTTATTGTAGGCTTTATCACTTGTAAAGTTCTAGGTCAGAAGATCTGATCAGTGGCAAGCCAATAACTCTTTGAATTCCGGAATATAAGGAACCATCTCACTTTAGACTGAACCCATTAGACTGAGATTCCCGTCACTGACCAACCCCGACGATTTACTATCCCACAATCCCACCGTTGAAATCAGCAATGAGGTGCCATAGGAGATGGGCCTACAAGGATGCAGTCTTCTGTCATGTCCCATATTGGTGTATTTCCCCTACAACTGGTTTCTTAAAAGATATCCCGTATGATATATGCCATCAATGTCCAATAGATACGGATCTCGCATCTGGAACCCACATCTACCTTGACAACAAAGGTCCCTCGTCCAGTCCAGACGGCTTCTGGCAGCCACATCCAGTCTGCGAATGAAAGCAGAGGTGGCGGGATTACAGAAACAGCTGAGCTGGCCGTGGTGCGTGGTTTCCGAATCTCCCATACAATAACACAGCAAACTCCATTGTTTCTGTAATCCCTGACTCCTCTGCTTTCAGCTGCGGCCTGGATGTGTGGCCATAAGCAGATTCTCTGAATTGTTGGTCGTCTTGTAACGGTGGTTTGCAGGGCACTACCTTATTGTGCCCTATGAGTAACCATTGGTGCATTTACCATTACTTTGAATATGTATGGTTCCTCTGTCCAGTTTTTATGCCTTTCCTTTTATATGTGGAGCGTTTAAAGGGGTATTCTCATCTTAGACAATGGGGGCATATCGCTAGGACATGCCCCCATTGTCTTATAGGTGCGGGTCCCACCGCTGGGACCCGCACCTATATCCAGAACGGAGCGGGGAGCGCTGCGCCTGTAGGACCTCGGCCACCGCCAGGCGCAGCTCCCCGCGCCGCTCATAGAAATGAAAGGGAGCGCAGCGTGCAAGCGCGGCCACCTCTCCCATTCATTTCTATGGAGTCGACGGAAGTAGCCGAGCCAGTGCTCGGCTATTTTCGGCGGCCCCATAGAAATGAATGGAGGGCGGCTGCGCATGCACAGTGCCCCCTCATTCAGTTCGGGGGCTCCGTTCTGGATATAGGTGCGGGTCCCACCTGTAAGACAATGGGGGCATATCCTAGCCCCCATTGTCTAAGATGCGAATACCCCTTTAATGGCTGCATTACATACAGCGATACAGAAGGCGATTGTTGTGAGGGAAGCGTTCTTTCCTGGAAGTCGCCTGCTCTTTAGCGGAGGAGACCTCTGCTATTCCATACAGCGATCTCCTCCCTTGTATGTGGAGGAGCGATCATTATAGCTATGTACACCTTGGCGTCAATTTTTTTTATTATTGCATTGTACTCATTATGAGCTAAAAATCATTTTTTAAATTGGTCTTTATTACAAATATGGAGCCCTTTTCTCTGTACAGAGCTGAGATGCTCTAACAGAGGGATCTGGATTTTCTCTCTGCTCCGTCAGCCAGCTCACCTGACGGGCTCCTTATCTCCATTCTCTGACCTTGTAAACCCTCATTAGAGCTCAGTTCTCATCTTACTAATAAGGATGCCCTTTAAATAAGTGTTTATGACCTCTTACCATGTTTCCCCAAAAATAAGACCTAACCCGATAATAAGCCCTAGCGTTATTTTTGGAGAAAAAAATAATATAAGACCCTGTCTTATTTTCGAGGAAACACGGGTAGTAAATTAGAGATAAGGGTTATTAGATGACCAATTGAAAAAATGACTAATTGAGCCCAAAATGCAATCATGAAAACAAATTGCCTGTGAAGGTGTACATAGCCTTTAATGCCATCGCTCGTCCCCATACTGACTAGATGTTTGCCGCCAGCAGCGTCATTAGACGCATGATCTGCCGCCGGCAAACAATGATTTTTAAACCTGGTGAAAGATTGGGATTGGCCGATGAACGAGTGTTTCATTGGATGATCGGCGGCGGTGTTACACTGCCAGATCATCGCTAACGAACGCTCGTTAGCAATGATCTGGAGGACTATCTGCCAGTCTAATACAACCTTTAAATCTCGGAGCTACAATGATTTGGTTGCTGCAATGTCCAGTAATGTCTATTGGGCTTAGTAGAACTGGGCTGAGAGTCGCCATTGAAGATAACAATGGATATTTTGACCCTATTATTCCTATTTTTGACAAGTGGTGCCCGAGGGGTCCGGCAGCTGCTCATCTCTCCAGCTTTTTTGAATTGTATATCTTTACTGTTGTTTTTGCTCTGTATGAAAGCGTTTTTTATATTCGCTTATGCTTTGATTTGGGATAGTTTCCCATTTGCCTTGTTTTCAGCTTGTTTTATTTTTCCTGTCACATTATAGTTGTAAATGTTCAACTGTTGAATGTTCTTGACTTGGGCTCAACCCAAGTATTATCTTTTCTTTCATTGCATTAAAGGACTTCTCCAGAACTTAAGGTCCCTTTACACTGGACGATATTACAGCAGATAAGAGGGAAATGTTTCTTCCCGACAATCTGCTGGATACTAGGCCGGATACAAGATCTGGCCATTCAGTTCCTCAGGCTAGATATTTCTTTTATATACGGCCTTTGTCTTCTGTTGACCTGTTGTACCCCAATACATTGATTTCATGGTTGGCCCCATATAAAAGTGAGTAATTCTATTTGTCCAGACCGACACATGGGTGTAGATTATTCTACCTGGTGGAGTATTCGCCTGTCTGCCAAAGATGTGGGGGTCTGTAGTTCCAAGACATAAGGCTTGTTCACACTGCATTTATTTGGTACATATTTTGCAACAAAATCCCCTCCCTCGGGTGGACTGGCCATAGACCCTTAAGGGAAATTCCCCTGTGGGCCAATGCCGAGGGGGCCACCCGAGTGCTCCTCATGGCCGCCTGCTAGGTACATAACGATCTGATGCTCTCAGCATTAATTAATGCTAGGAGTACATCAGGTACCTATGCACCTGGTCAGCAGCAGATTGTTTGGAGGGAAGCGATTCTACCTGACAGCTGGCTGCTCTCTCAGTGGGGATGAAGAGCTGCATTAAAATGCAGCAATCACTTCCGCAATATGAGGACGAGGGTTCGCTATTGCAATCGCTCTTACTCATCCAGCTGCATTGTTTCTGGCAGCAGATCATTGTTTGGACCACACGATCTGCTGCCTAGGAACGATGATTGATGTGTCTTCACGCTTTCATCAAAGGCTACCTTATGGGAATAAAAGATTAAGGAACAAGAAAAAAACAATGTGGATAAAGAGAACTGTAAAGAAAGCAATAAATGACCAAAAGGAAGCATTTAAATCACTAAAACAGGAGAGGAGCGAGGAAGCATTGAAAAACTATAAGGAAAAAAATAGAATATGTAAAAGACAAATAAAAACAGCCAAACTAGAGACCGAGAGATTAATCGCCAAAGAGAGTAAAACTAACCCTAAAATGTTCTTCAATTATATAAATGGTAAAAAGTATAAACCTGAAGATGTCGGCCCCTTACAGAGTAATGAGGGGGGAGTTGCAGAGAGCGATGAGGAGAAAGCAAAGCTATTATTTTCTCCACTGTATTCAATGAGGAAAATAAACTGTCAGATGAAATGCAGAATATAAAAGTAAATTCCCAATTAAAAGTGCCTGTCTGACCCAGGAAGAAGTATAGCGGCATTTTAAAAAGATGAAAATAGACAAATATCTGGGACCAGATGGCATACACCCCCATATCCTAAGAGACTTAAGTAATGTCATAGCCAGACCTTTATTTCTGATATTTAAGGACTCTCTACTGACAGGGAGTGCTCCACAGGATTGGCGCATAGCAAATGTGGTGCCAATATTCAAAAAGGGTCCAAAAACAGAGCCCGGAAACTATAGGCCGGTAAGTTTAACATCTGTCGTGGGTAAACTGTTTGAAGGTTTTTTAAGAGATGCTATCTTGGAGTACCTCAATGAAAATAAGCAAATAACTCCATATCAGCATGGCTTCATGAGGGATCGGTCATGTCAAACCAACTTAATCAGTTTCTATGAGGAGGTAAATTCTAGACTTGACCACGGCAAAAAAATGGATGTATATGTGGACTTCTCCAAAGCATTTGACACTGTACCGAATAAAATGTTAGTATATAAAATGAGAATGCTTGGACTGGGGGAAAATGTCTGTATGTGGGTAAGTAACTGACTCAGTGATAGAAAACAGAGGGTGGTTATTAACGGTATACACTCGGATTGGGTCACTGTCACTAGTGGGGTACCACAGGGATCAGTACTGGAGAGGTCACTGTCACTAGTGGGGTACCACAGGGGTCAGTACTGGAGGGGTCACTGTCACTAGTGGGGTACCACAGGGGTCAGTACTGGAGGGGTCACTGTCACTAGTGGGGTACCACAGGGGTCAGTACTGGGCCCTATTCTCTTCAATTTATTAATGATCTTGTAGAAGGCTTGCACAGTAAAATATCAATTTTTGTAGATGACACTAAACTGTGTAAAGTAATTAACATGGAAGAGGACAGTACACTGTATATATACTACAGAGGACAGTATACCGTATATACACTACAGAGGACAGTATACTGTATATATACCACAGAGGACAGTATACCGTATATACACTACAGAGGACAGTATACTGTATATATACTACAGAGGACAGTATACCGTATATACACTACAGAGGACAGTATACCGTATATACACTACAGAGAACAGTATACTGTATATATACTACAGAGGACAGTATACTGTATATAAACTACAGAGGACAGTATACTGTATATATACTACAGAGGACAGTATACTGTATATATACTACAGAGGACTATACACTGAAGATCAAAATTAGAGAACAACACACAATTTCCTAAATGTCAAGGACACTATGTACTGCTATGTGAATTTATCCTAACAAGAGTTAAAGAGCAGTATTTTAAACATATTTCATGAGTTACATATATTCTAAAGCACAGTATAAAAAACTTAAATGACGTATTTTAAAAAGAACACTGTTCAAAATTAACACTAATTTCCTTAATTATCTGACAAACCCTATTTAACTGGTAGCCTAACTTTCCAGTTTTCACTGACTGCAAGATGGAAAGCCGTTCCAAAGTGACTGAAACCCTCTGTCAGCAGGTTGTCAAGATGAAGGCCAAAGGGGTGACCCTATCAGCCATAGCAAGAAAAGTTGGTCGTTCCAAGTCTGTGATTTCTAGAATACTGCATCTTTACAACACCACAAACTCATTCAAGTCCCCCAAGAAGGCTGGTCGTCCACGAAAGACAAATGCAAGAGAGGAGAGGATAATGAAGAGAATCTCCATGGGCAATCGGTTCAACACTGTAGCTGGAATTGCTCACCAGTTCAGCACTGAACAGGGTAAGGATCTATCTCGTCGGTGTCTCGACGTTTAAGAGCATTTGGACTGAAAGCCCACTCTGCAGTGACCAAACCTCTCATTAGCAGAAAGAATAAAAAGGCTGAGGAGCATGTTGTGTGGTCAGAGGAAAAGTGCTCCAGACTTCACTTAGTGATGAAAGCAAGTTTCATTTAATTGGGTCTGATGGGAAACATTATGTTCGTCGACAAACTGGGGAAAGACTGAACCCAAAGTGTGTAAAGAAGTCCGTGAAAGGTAGAGGAGGAAATCTCATGGTTTGGGGAATGTTTTCAGCAGCAGGAGTTGGGCCTCTCATATAGCTACATGGCGGAGTAAATGCAAGTGTGTATCAGAACGTTCTTCAACAACACGTTCCTTCCTTGCTTTTGTCACCCAATCAGCCAGCAATTTTCATGCATGACCATGCCCCCTGTCACACAGCAAAACGGGTAAAGCAGTTCCTTGCAATAATGAAATGGCCAGCTCAGAGATCTATACCCTAGAAAACCTCTGGAAAATCCTTGATCACAAAGTTATGGCCAAGAAACCCACTACAGTCACCGAACTGTGGAAGAAACTGCAAGAAGACTGGAGCAAAATCCCACCAGAGCAGTGTGAGAGACGAGTGATGTCCTGTGGCCACAGATGTGCTGAAGGCCTGGACACTTCCTTGAATTGTTCTCTAATTTTGATCTTCAGTGTGAACTGCTACAGATGGATCTGGATAGACTGGAGGCTTGGGCAGAGAAGTGGCAGATGAGGTTTAACACTGACAAATGTAAGGTTAAGCACATAGGAAGGAATAATGCAAGTCACCCGTGCATACTGAATGGTAAAACACTGGGTAACACTGACATGGAAAAGGACTTAGGAATTTTAGTGAACAGCAAACAAAGCTGTAGAAACCAGTGTCAGACAGCTGCTGCCAAGGCCAATAAGATAATGGGTTGCATCAAAAGAGGCATAGATGGCGGTGATGAGAACATAGTCCTGCCACTTTACACATCACTAGTCAGACCACACATGGAGGACTGTGTACAGTTCTGGGCTCCTGTGAACAAGGCAGACATAGCAGAGCTGGAGAGGGTTCAGAGGAGGGCAAGATTATCAGAATTAGGGACGACTGAGGGGAGATGTAATAACTATGTATAAATATATCAGGGGTCAGTACAGAGATCTCTCCCATCATCTATTTATCCCCAGGACTGTGACGAGGGGACATCCTCTGCGTCTGGAGGAAAGAAGGTTTGTACACAAACATAGAAGAGGATTCTTTACGGTAAGAGCAGTGAGACTATGGAACTCTCTCCCTGAGGAGGTGGTGATGGTAAGTTCACTATAAGAGATCAGGAGGGGCCTGGATGTATTTCTGGAGGTAATAATATTACAGGTTATAGTTACTAGAGAGGGGTCGTTGATCCAGGGAGTTATTCTGATGTCTGATTGGAGTCAGGAAGGAATTTTTCCCCCTAAAGTGAGGAAAATTGGCTTCTACCTCACAGGGGTTTTTGTTCCTCGCAGGATAACAAGCCAACCTGGATAGACAGAGGGCTTTCTTCAGCCTTATGAATGATGTTACTATGTTATAGTCCATGTCTACTATTACCAGTTGTAGGGCCTACATAATAATGCAGATACAGTACTTTTTGCTGAATTCTGCCTCTCAAGATTAGAGCAGTAGGATTGAAGCTGCCACGTATTGCCTAGCAGGCACATCCCCAGTCTCTATCATAGGTTTGACACCAGTGTGAGAAATGGCGGGCTGCTGACTGAGGCTGGAATGTATGAAATTGTGGGTAAAGTTCACTTTGGCTGCACCCTTCCCTGACTGGGGGGGCCGACGTGTTTGAGAATATAAATCTACTCATGCAGGTCCTCAATCTCCAGTTTGGGGAGGGACGTCATTTCACTTATTTACATCTTTCTAAAATTTGGTGTTTATTAGGCTCTGATTGTTTGTGTCATGGGTGTAAATTTTGCACCCATGAAATGAAGCCAGGAAATGATAGAGTTAACTAAGATTTACAAGGCTTTCGAAGTGCAAAGTTCAGAGAACACACCCACCGATATAAGAAGTTCTACCGTCATCGCGATTTTCATTCCACTTCCTAGAAAGATGGACTCTGTGGCTCTGAAGGACGAGTTGACCTGCTCCATCTGTAAGAACATTTTTGGGGATCCTGTAACGCTAAGATGTGGACACAACTTCTGCCGGGACTGTATTGAACATCTGCTGAGTGAACAGGACTCCACCCGGATTTATAAGTGTCCTGACTGCAACAAAATATTTAGCGAAAGGCCGTCGCCACAAACCAATCTTACTCTGAGCAGCATAGCGGAACGTTTCATGTCTACCAAGCAAGAAGAGAAGGAAGAGGTGGTGATCCTCTGCAATTATTGCATTCACTCGTCAGTGGCTGCTGTTAAGTCCTGCCTGCTGTGTGAAGCTTCTCTGTGTGAAGATCACCTTAGAGTCCACAGCAAGTCTCCAGAACATGTCTTATCCAATCCCACCGCATCCCCAGAGATCACAAAATGTTCTATTCACAATGAGATCCTCAAGTATTACTGCTCTGAGGACAACGACTGCATATGTGTGTCCTGTTCTCTGGTCGGGAAGCACAAAGGACATCAGGTGGATCTTCTACCCGATGCTGCGGATCGCATGAAGGGACAGTTAAAGGATATCCAGGAGACTCTCACCAGATTGAAAGATCAGGCTGAGGATCAACTCCAGAACCTACAGGACCGCAAGGTGAAGCTTTCAGAGACGGCTGCTGAAATTAAAAAAAGACACACAGATGTTATCCGGAACATTCGGATTCAGCTTGACCTCCTAGAAATCCAGGTTTCGAGTGAGATCTCCGAGCAAGAAGAGAAGGCATCGCTTCTTCTAGCTGATCTGATCCAGAAACTGGAAAAAGAAAGGGATGACCTGTCCACTACAATCGAAGACATCATTGAGATTTGCAATATGACCGATCCATTAACGGTCCTACAAGAAGGCGCTTCCTTTTTTGACGAGGAAGATTCAGAAAATCAGAAAATGAAAGATACAAATGTCAATTCAGTCGGGAAGTTGGACGAAGGTCTGATCTCTGAGATGTTACACACAAAGATAACTGATATATTGACGACTATAAATGATGACCTTCGCTGCTACGAAGCTACTGGTTTGTCACTGGACCCTAACACAGCTTCTAATAACGTATCCTTATCAGGTGACTTCAAGTCCGCATCCAGGACTGAGAATAGTCAAAATCTGTATGAACACCCAGGGAGATTTACCACCCATTCCCAGGTGTTGAGTACCATAACGTTCTCATCAGGACTGCAGTACTGGGAGGTAGAAACCAATGGATCAGATTACTGGATGTTGGGAATGTGTTATCCCAGTATAGAGAGAAATGGGCCAATGTCTTGGGTTGGAGCTAGCCGTAAATCCTGGGTGTTAAAGAGGGAATACGGTAGATATTCGGTGAGTCATGGTCGTAAAGTCATCTCATTGACTCCATACAGTTCAGCCAATAGAGTCAGGATTTACCTGGATTATGGTGCCGGGCGTTTGTCCTTTTATGAGCTCTGTCACCCAATGAAACATCTGTACACTTTCAAAACCACATTCACTGAGCCACTCCACGTGGTCTTCTGTGTGTGGAACCAATCCTGGTTAAGACTCAGGAGCTAGAGATGAGGTTATCATAGGTAGGAATCCTAGGAGATTCTAGTAAACATGAAAAATTGTCCTCTCCGATTCGGTCCAACTATTTCTTACTGGCTGAGGATCGGACCAATTGGCGGGAATCAACTTTCACACGAACACTCACTTGGGTGATCGCATCTTTCATGCGGCACTAAAAATGATCAATTAATTAAATTAACAGAATAGGGGATGAATGATCATAATAAAGATTGTTTCTCCCCCATTTAGATGAACGCTGTTCCAATTTGTGTTGTGTTAGTAGGACTCTTAGGCCTGTAATTCGCCTGCAGATAGTCGGGCAGATCATCGCCGACAAGCGTTCACCAGGCAATCGCAATTTATAAGCAGACTGAAAAATAATTTCCCGGCGGCAGATTGTGCCATCTAATCACGGTCTGCTGCCGGCAAATAATGATTTAGTATGAGGACAAACGATGACATTAGCGGTCGCTCCTTGCCATACTGTGGAGGAGATCATGGCGTGTAATACTAACGGTCTCCTCCGCTGATGAGCAGGCAATTGTCGGGAAGGAACGAGCCGCCTCATATGCTGGTCTAATATCTACTCTTGAAAGCTGGGTGACAACCAGTATGGTGCCTATACTGTACATAAGTGGTATCGCCATAAAAGTAACAAGTCCGTTTTACTGCATAGGAAATGCTGTAATTCCACCCCATTTAGAATATTTTTCCCACTAAGTGCATCTTATCCTGCCAAAAAACAAGCCCTTACATGGCTATGTGAATAAAAAAAATAAAAAAGTTATGGTTTTGGGAGGGCTGGGAGTAAAAAACTAAAAAATGGAAAATTGCCCGGTCGTTAAGGGGTTAAATTGATTTTCAGCCTTTTATAGTTTCACATTGTGTTGATTAATGTTCTCACATATCTTTATGGCAGTCAGAGCTCCAAACTCCTTGTATAGACATAGAGCATGCTTATTAAAATGTCTACCTGCAGCCACCACTAGAGGGAGCTTATTGTATACGGAGTTATTATTGAGTTCTATAGATGAACTGTATGCAGGAAGCTTCTGAACTCCCACTAGTGGTGGCTGCAGCAGGATTGCTTGGAGTTTTGAACTCTGTATCAGGAAAACAGATCTCTTTATTGATTAGAATACTTATATCTATGGTATAGAGAAAGAAAAGTGGTATATAGTATAATAATAGTATGAAGTGTACAGTATACAGCACTAGAGCATCCCTGTGCATACCTTAACATCCAGCCGATACTGTCAGGCCTGTGTGAACTGTGACCAGAACTCATAGCATCGTAATGATTTATGATGCTGTGAGTTCCTCTGTGACTGAGAGTCTACTGTAGTGTACTCACAGTGATTACAGTTTAGTAGACCCATGGACAGTAACTTGTAGCATCTTAAGTCATTGTAATACTGTGAGTTCCGATCAGGGGTGCAGCATTCAGTCTGGAAAATGTGGTCAACACATAAAACATGTTTTACCGAACCGTGTGCGCCTTACTGTGCAATTCCAATACATACAGAATAAGAAGTGGTACTGTGCAGTGTCCATACATAGAGAACAGAAGTGGTACTGTGCAGTGTCCATACATAGAGAACAGAAGTGGTACTGTGCGGTGTCCATACATAGAGAACAGAAGTGGTACTGTGCAGTGTCCATACATAGAGAACAGAAGTGGTACTGTGCAGTGTCCATACGTAGAGAACAGAAGTGGTACTGTGCGGTGTCCATATGTAGAGAACAGAAGTGGTACTGTGCGGTGTCCATACGTAGAGAACAGAAGTGGTACTGTGCAGTGTCCATACATAGAGAAAAGAAGTGGTACTGTGCGGTTTCCATACATAGAGAACAGAAGTGGTACTGTGCAGTGTCCATACATAGAGAACAGAAGTGGTACTGTGCGGTGTCCATACGTAGAGAACAGAAGTGGTACTGTGCGGTGTCCATACGTAGAGAACAGAAGTGGTACTGTGCGGTGTCCATACGTAGAGAACAGAAATGGTACTGTGCAGTGTCCATACATAGAGAAAGAAGTTGTACTGTGCGGTTTCCATACATAGAGAACAGAAGTGGTACTGTGCAGTGTCCATACATAGAGAACAGAAGTGGTACTGTGCAGGTGTCCATACGTAGAGAACAGAAATGGTACTGTGCAGTGTCCATACATAGAGAAAAGAAGTGGTACTGTGCAGTGTCCATACATAGAGAACAGAAATGGTACTGTGCGGTGTCCATACATAGAGAACAGAAGTGGTACTGTGCGGTGTCCATACGTAGAGAACAGAAGTGGTACTGTGCAGTGTCCATACGTAGAGAACAGAAGTGGTACTGTGCGGTGTCCATATGTAGAGAACAGAAGTGGTACTGTGCGGTGTCCATACGTAGAGAACAGAAATGGTACTGTGCAGTGTCCATACATAGAGAAAGAAGTGGTACTGTGCGGTTTCCATACATAGAGAACAGAAGTGGTACTGTGCAGTGTCCATACATAGAGAACAGAAGTGGTACTGTGCGGTGTCCATACGTAGAGAACAGAAGTGGTACTGTGCAATGTCCATACATAGAGAACAGAAGTGGTACTGTGCGGTGTCCATTACATAGAGAACAGAAATGGTACTGTGCGGTGTCCATACATAGAGAACAGAAGTGGGTACTGTGCGGTGTCCATACGTAGAGAACAGAAGTGGTACTGTGCGGTGTCCATACATAGAGAACAGAAGTGGTACTGTGCGGTGTCCATACATAGAGAACAGAAGTGGTACTGTGCAATGTCCATACATAGAGAACAGAAGTGGTACTGTGCAATGTCCATACATAGAGAACAGAAGTGGTTCTGTGCGGTGTCCATACATAGAGAACAGAAGTGGTACTGTGCGGTGTCCATACATAGAGAACAGAAGTGGTACTGTGCAATGTCCATACATAGAGAACAGAAGTGGTACTGTGCGGTGTCCATACATAGAGAACAGAAGTGGTACTGTGCGGTGTCCATACATAGAGAACAGAAGTGGTACTGTGCAATGTCCATACATAGAGAAGAGAAGTGGTACTGTGCGGTGTCCATACATAGAGAACAGAAGTGGTACTGTGCGGTGTCCATACATAGAGAACAGAAGTGGTACTGTGCAGTGTCCATACATAGAGAACAGAAGTGGTACTGTGCGGTGTCCATACATAGAGAACAGAAGTGGTACTGTGCAGTGTCCATACATAGAGAACAGAAGTGGTACTGTGCAGTGTCCATACGTAGAGAACAGAAGTGGTACTGTGCGGTGTCCATACATAGAGAACAGAAGTGGTACTGTGCGGTGGTACTGTGCGGCTAGATCGCGCAGGGCAAGGTCTCTTTTGTTTGTAAATACTCGCTGCCGGGCGGGTACTTCCGCCCGGCAGTGAGTTCGGTGACGTCACCGGCCTTAATGGGCCGGCTTTAGCGCTGCCCTAGCCGTTTTACTGGCTAGGGCAGCGCTAAAGCCCGTCCATCAGCGCCGATGACGTCACCGGCTCACTGCCGGGCGGAAGCCTCTGCCCGGCAGGGACCGGTACGTCACCGGAACCGGGCTAAATTCCTTTGCCCTGCGCTAATTAGCTCAGGGCAAAGGAGGGCATCGGAGCATAGGATGTGCTTGTTAAAAGGGTTGTCCTAAGACTTTGACTTCTGCCCTATCCAAAGGATAGGGGGTACTGTGCGTGTCTGATTGGTGGGGTCTGACTACTGGGACTATGACACCCACCCAGGCCAAGGGTACTTCTGGTAAGGGGTTGGGGCACACTCTTAAAAAGAGGAAAAGGGTATTTGGGACTGGTTCATGATGGCAGTCAAGGTGTTTGGCCTAGATAGGACTGAGCGCTGACATAGGCCCCTGTGAGATGGATGTTGTGGGTCAGCGCTGATGTTAACACCCCCTTGACTAGGGCTGACTCCCAGGCTTAGCGATCACTTGCCTTTGCCTTGGAGACTTGTGTGATGGAGGGGAGGCATATCGGTGGCAGAAAGGATGACTCAGAGACAGCAGGGAAAACTGGAACATTCAGGTCACCGGTCGCTTTGGCCTATTTTCCTCCTGCACTGTCAAGCTGCTTGGTCATTAACTCCTTCAGGCACTCTCCTGCCCTCTGAAGACTTTCTTCTTCAGTCTCCTCACACAGACTCCCAGTGTGGACTGATTCTGCTGGAGACTACCAACTCACTCTCCTTCAGCAGACTCTCTCCTGCAGACTGACTGCTTCTTCTATTCCTAGCTCCTAGGCTCCTCCCACTTCCTCTCCCTAGGCTCTGGGGTTGCCTAGGCGACCGACCTCCTGGTTTTTATTAACAATATATACAGAAACACATACAGGCTGTAGCAACTGACCACCATGCAGGGTGGAGGGCGCTACAGGATCATCAACGGAAACGGGTCGTGGGTTCGAGTGGCAGTCAAGCATGAACACTGCTGCTTTATATGAGCAGTATGGTGACCTTGTTAGAGCAGTCAGGAAACCATAGATTACTACAGAGCAGAGCTTCCAGAACATCCTTCTCGACACGTCTAGATCCTGCTATCTCCTACACTTACTGTATTGACACTCCTGACGTTGCTGTTCATGTGTCTATTGTGAAGCTGCGCTGTGTGAAGAACATCTGAGAGTCTACCTCAGATACCAGAACATGTCCTAGTGGAACCCAGCTGTTCCCTGGAGATTAAAAGAAATGTTCATAAGAAGGTCCCTGAGTATTACTGCGTGCAAGATGTGTGTCCTACTATTACTGGAGAACATGTAGGACATAAGGTGCTGCCAATAATTATCAACTCTGAGAAGGAAGAAATGAGCAAGATCTCCAAACAAGAAGAGCAAGTGTCACTCTCAGTCTCTGAACTGATACATCAGGTGGAGATAAAGGAAGACGAGTTGTCCAGGAAGATCAGTCACTTTGAGGAGCAATGTTATATGATTGGGATGGGAAGCTGACCCAGATGATGGGTTTTGGTGTAGTATAATTGCATCTAGCCTGTGCCAATCACTACACCGATGCCTCTAGCCTGTGCCAGTCACTATACTGATGCCTCTAGCCTGTGCCAGTAACTACTCCAATGTCTCTAGCCTGTGCCAGTCACTACATCACGGCCTCTAACCTGTGCCAGTCACTATACTGATGCCTCTAGCCTGTGCCAGTCACTACACCGATGCCTCTAGCCTGTGCCAGTCACTACACCGATGCCTCTAGCCTGTGCCAGTCACTATTCCAATGCCTCTAGCCTGTGCCAGTCACTACACCGTTGCTTCTAGCCTGTGCCAGTCGTTACACTGATCTCTCTAGCCTGTGCCAGTCACTACACCGATGCCTCTAGCCTGTGCCAGTCACTACTCCAATGCCTCTAGCCTGTGCCAGTCACTACACCGTTGCTTCTAGCCTGTGCCAGTCGTTACACTGATGTCTCTAGCCTCTGCCAGTCACTACACTGATGTCTCTAGCCTCTGCCAGTCACTACACTGATGTCTCTAGCCTGTGCCAGTTACAATCATATATTAGCCAGTAAGTCTGTGATGTCTATTTCGGTTTACACTTGTCCCCTCTGAACTGTAAAGTGCTGCAGTATATGATGGTGGTATAAGTAAATATAATTATTAATATAATGTAATAAATACCATGTATTATATAATTTAATACAATATAGTATAATGTAATATGTGACAAATATAATATAGTGTAATGTAATATAATATCTAATATATAAAGCTGAGTGTATGTATGTATGTCCACTAAAGGAATCCGCACTGTCGCAGCTACAATCACGAAATTTGGCACACAGGTACATCAGGTGTCCGGAAAGGTTTGAGAAAGGGTCTTGGCTCTCCAGGACATACCGTTCCTGAGATATTCCCAAAAAATGCATTAGCCAATAGAAGCCTGGTCACATGACCATGATCAGCCAATAGAATCTTGCAGGCAGTTAGTCTCCACACACCAGGTTTCCATAACAACCCAGCCATTTTCCTTCACTCCTGTAGGTCTGCTTTAAAGGGGCAGAGCGCTGTGGATAACACTGTTAAAGGGATATTCCGGTTACCATAAATATAACTTATGTTTTAGACTAACTCATCATCAATCATTACATAATATAATAGAAATTTCACATATTTACAGTTCATTAGTAATAAAAAATGTTTTCTTCCATTGCTATCCACCCTCAAAAGAAGGACTTAAAAGCCCCAACCCAAGGTCCAGCTAAGACACACCCTTGACTCGGTGAGGTTACGCCCCCTTCCACTCCCAGCTAACGGGGATTGAAAAAATGAAGGTAAAAATCAACTTCTGTCAGCTGCAGGGGTGGGAGGGTGACTTCCTCCCTGCAGCTCATGTTCAGACAGCACAGTGCTGCTGTCTGAGAGAGAATTGTTCAAAAAGGACATCCGTGTGTCCATCCAGGCCCTGAGCCAGACGGAGAATAGGAGCCAGAAAGCCAGACTGTCCAGCCTAAAACCGGACCTCTGGCCACCCTGGGGGCAGGCTACTGGTTTTCTGACTCCCTGTCCTCCTGGACGGACGCAGGGATGTCCACCCTTTTTAGCTCACACTCAGAAAGCTTCTCCTCCATGTCTTCACGCAGCCATGGGGCGTGGCCTCATGTTTAGGGGTGTGGCTTCATGGGGACCGGGGGCGTGGCTTCACATTTGGTGGCATGGTCGGGGAGGTCCGGCTCTCTGGGATGAAGACAGTGGCCACCCTTGCTGCTGTGGAGGTCACAGTTAAAGGGGCGGGCACTGTAGAGGTCACTCTGGATATCTTTTAACGACACGCACACAAACATTAAATGAAATAGATGAAATATACCCGGGCGAAGCCAGGGCCTTCTGCTAGTAATAAATATAATAGTGCAGTACAATGTAATAAATATTATTGTACAATGTATTATATAATTTATTAGAATATAGTATAGCGTAATATAATGTAATAAATATAATAGTGTAGCATAATTTAATAAACAAAATGTATTATTTACATGATAAAATGTAATAGACTATAGTATAGTGCAATGCTACGTAATATAATATAATAAATATAATATAATAAATATAATATAGTGTAGTATAATGTAATATAATATAATGTAGTACGATGTAATATAAATATAATATAGAGTAGTACGATGTAATATAATATAATGTAGTACGATGTAATATAAATATAATATAGAGTAGTACGATGTAATATAATATAATGTAGTACTATGTAATATAAATATAATATAGAGTAGTACGATGTAATATAATATAATGTAGTACTATGTAATATAAATATAATATAGTGTAGTACGATGTAATATAATAAATATAATGTAGTGTAATATAATATAATAAATGTAATATAGTTTAGCACAATGTAATATAATATAATGGTAAATATTAGAGTTGTGAGAATCCCCATTATATAACCAGGCTGCTCTCTGCTGCCATCTAGCGGTAGAACTTGCACACGTTCCTAGCTTTAGTTAGTGTAGATGACTCACGCATGCGCAGTGGACATAGAACTTCGCGTTGTGACCGGTAATCCCCACGGGAAGCAGTGGGAGCGCAGGTTGCGCCTGCGCACTGACATCCCGGAGCGGCATGGAGGAGCTGCTGAAGAAGGAGATGAAAGTGTCCCGGGTGCGGGCGGCCGCTCACTCCGGAGGAGGCTGCATCAGCCAGGGCCAGAGCTACGACACGGAGCGGGGCTGCTTCTACGTCAAGAGCAACCACAAGGCCGAGGTGCTGGACTGGTATACTGGTGGGGGGGACTACAAGTCTCAGCATGACCAGTGAGCCCTGAGTGTGAGAGAAGCTTTATCTGTAGAATACATGGCCATCCGGGGTCTGGAAAAGCTGGGTGCTCCATGGAAAGAGGCGTAAGGTCCCAGGTGCCTCCAGACATGTCCTGTCATCATGACCTGAGGCATTAGCAATGGAAGTAGTGAGGCATGAGGTCCCCGGTGCCTCCAGACATGTCCCGTCATCAGGACCTGAGGCAGTAGGAATGGAAGTAGTGAGGCGTGAGGTCCCCGGTGCCTCCAGACATGTCCCGTCATCAGAACCTGAGACACTAGGAATGCATGTAGTGAGGCATGAGGTCCCCGGTGCCTCCAGACGTGTCCCGTCATCAGGACCTGAGGCAGTAGGAATGGAAGTAGTGAGGCATGAGGTCCCCGGTGCCTCCAGACATGTCCCATCATCAGAACCTGAGGAAGTAATAATGGAAGTAGTGAGGTGTGAGGTCCCTGATGCCTCCAGACATGTCCCATCATCAGAACCTGAGGAAGTAATAATGGAAGTAGTGAGGTGTGAGGTCCCAGGTGCCTCCAGACGTTTCCCGTTATCAGGACCTGAGGCAGTAGGAGTGGAAGTAGTGAGGTGTGAGGTCCCCGGTGCCTCCAGACGTGTCCCGTTATCAGGACCTGAGGCAGTAGGAGTGGAAGTAGTGAGGCGTGAGGTCCCCGGTGCCTCCAGACATGTCCCATCATCAGAACCTGAGGAAGTAATAATGGAAGTAGTGAGGTGTGAGGTTACTGATGCCTCCAGACGTGTCCCATCATCAGGACTTGAGGCAGTAGGAATGGAAGTAGTGAGGCATGAGGTCCCCGGTGCCTCCAGACGTGTCCTGTCATCAGAACCTGAGGAAGTAATAATGGAAGTAGTGAGGTGTGAGGTTACTGATGCCTCCAGACGTGTCCCATCATCAGGACCTGAGGCATTAGTAATGGAAGTAGTGAGGTGTGAGGTCCCCGGTGCCTCCAGATGTGTCCCCTCATCAGGACCTGAGACACCAGGAATGGAAGTAGTGAGGTCCCCGGTGCCTCCAGATGTGTCTGGTCATCAGGACCTGAGGCGTGAGGTCCCCGGTGCCTCCAGACTTGTCCCGTCATCAGGACCTGAGGCAGTAATAATGGAAGTAGTGAGGCGTGAGGTCCACGATGCCTCCAGACTTGTCCCGTCATCAGGACCTGAGGCAGTAATAATGGAAGTAGTGAGGCGTGAGGTCCACGATGCCTCCAGACTTGTCCCGTCATCAGGACCTGAGGCAGTAGTAATGGATGTAGTGAGGCGTGAGGTCCCTGGTGCCTCCAGACTTGTCCCGTCATCAGGACCTGAGGCAGTAGGAATAGAAGTAGTGAGGCGCAAGGTCCCCGGTGCCTCCAGACTTGTCCCGTCATCAGGACCTGAGGCAGTAATAATGGAAGTAGTGAGGCGTGAGGTCCCCGGTGCCTCCAGACTTGTCCCGTCATCAGGACCTGAGGCAGTAATAATGGAAGTAGTGAGGCATGAGGTCCCCGATGCCTCGCCATGACGTATCATCTCCTCATCCTTTCTTCACAGGCCAGGAGGATGTTTGAGGGAGAGATGGCGAGCCTGGAAGCCATTCTCCGGACAGACACCGTCAGGGTCCCCCGACCAGAGAAGGTGATCGATCTGCCAGCGGGGGGCGCTGTACTGGTCATGGAGCACCTGAACATGAGGAGCCTCAACAGGTAGACGGCTGTGTAGTGTCCGTGCTTCTGTCTGCAGGGGGCGTCATTTACAGGGGACACCCATCAGGTCTGCTGTACACTCCTATATCTGTAGGGGGCGTCACCATCATGGCCTCATCATACACACCCCAGACACGGACAGTGCTACACGGGAGCCATGAGGCGTCTGCTGTACACTCCTATAACTGTAGGGGGCGTCACCCATCGTGGCCTCATCATACACACCCCAGACATGCTACACTGGAGCCATGGGGCGTCTATTGTACACTCCTTAAGCTCTAGGGGGCGTCACCTGTCATGGCCTCATCATACACACCCCAGACATGGGCAGTCTGGAGCTGTGGGGCGTCTGCTATACTCTTCCATAGCTGTAGGGGGCGTCACCCTTCATGGCCTCATCATACACACCCCAGACACGGACAGTGCTACACGGGAGACATGAGGCGTCTGCTATACACTCCCATAGCTCTAGGGGGCATCACCCATCATGGCTTCATCATACACACCCCGGACACAGGCAGTGCTACACGGGAGCCATGGGGCGTCTGCTATACTTTCCCGTAGCTGTAGGGGGTGTCCCCCATCATGGCTTCATCATACACACCCCAGATACGGGCCAGTGCTACACGGGAGCCATGGGGCCCCTGCTATACACTCCTATAGCTGTAGGGGGCGTCATCCATCATGGCCTCATCATACACACCCCAGACATGGACAGTCGGGAGCCATGGGGCATCCGCTATACTCTCCTATAGCTGTAGGGGGCGGCCCCAGAGATTCGCTTACTGTGACCCCTCCCACATTAGCGCCTGGTGTCGTCGGTGTAAGCGGTGGCTTCCTGTCTTCCAGGCAGTCGGCAGTGTTGGGGGAGCAGCTCGCCGATCTTCACCTCCATAACCAGCGGCTGCGCGACAAGCTGGACAGAGAAAGCGGCATTGTGGGTAATTACAGAGCACGCCCCCTCCCATGCCCAATTACCTGTAGTCTTACTCCACTTGGGGGGGGGGGGTTACAAACTTATCTCCATATACTGGTCTTGATCCCCGTCACATACTGGACTTTTCTTCCGGCAGGTAAAGGGCCCGGACGCTCGGAGGTGGAGTACGTCGATCGGTTCGGGTTCCACGCGGTGACCTGCTGCGGGTATCTTCCACTGGTAAGAGTCTGATACCGCCTGCCCTCTCCTTACCAATCAGATGGGTGGGAATATCTCATGCCCCTCCCCCTCTTACCGTCAGTGTGTTTGATTGACAGGTGAATGACTGGCAGGAGGACTGGGTCACCTTCTACGCCCGCCAGAGGATCCAGGTCCAGATAGACATGCTGGAGAAGTCGTCCGGAGACAGGGAGGCCCGGGAGCTGTGGGCACAACTACAGGTGGGTGCGGGATACGGTGATGTCATCGGTGTGCAGGCTCCTCCCCCTCATTGAGCTACCTGGTGGTTTATTATATCAGCGCTCCGTTGTTCTTCTAGCTTTCTTTATATCAAGTACAGCTGCAGTGTAAAGCATGGGGGACGAACAGGGCAGCAGCCTGAACTGCTGAGGAGACAGGAGGAAGGTTTTAGACCACGTTAGACTGCAATAAATAATGCAAGTAAACTGAAGCCACTGATCGTAGCTGTGTCCTGTTGGAACAGAGCTGCAGTGTAAAGCATGAGGGGTCAAGTGGCAGCCCAAAGGTAGGTTAGACTATGATCTTAGCTGTGTACGGAGCAGAGCTTCAGTATAAAGCATGGGGGAGAAACGCAGAAGCCTGAGACAGGAGGAATATTTTAGGCCGCATTAAACTCCAATAAAAAATGCATGTACGCTAAAGTGCCTGATTGTAGCTGTGTCCTACTGGAGCAGAGCTGCAGTGTAAAGCATGAGGGGCCAACTGGCAGCCCGAAGGTAGAATAGACTATGATCTTAGCTGTGTGCAGAGCAGAGCTTCAGTATAAAGCATGGCAGTATACCTCAGAATCCTCTTATACCAATACAGAGTACAGCTAGGCTAAAGTCCCTCATGTAGTTGCTAATGGAGCAGAGTTGCAGTGTAAAGCATGGTGTTGAGTTGTAGAGATAAGAACCGTTTTGTCTACACCCCCCATTCATTATCACTTGCGTCTTCTCCCGCAGCTCAAGGTCCCTCAGCTCTTCTCCGAGGTGGAGGTGGTCCCGTCCCTTCTTCACGGGGACCTGTGGGGCGGGAACGTGGCGGAGCTGGACACCGGCCCGGTGATCTTTGACCCTGCCAGCTTCTACGGGCACTCGGAGTTTGAGCTGGCGATCGCCGGGATGTTCGGAGGCTTCAGCTCCTCCTTTTACTCCGCCTACTACTCGAAAATCCCCAAAGCCCCCGGCGCCGACAAGCGGCTGAAGCTCTACCAGCTCTTCCACTATCTCAACCACTGGAACCATTTTGGCGGCGGCTACAGAGGGTCCTCGCTGGGCATCATGAGAAGTCTTCTGAAGTGACCGCGAGAGTCTCCCGCCGTTAAAGGGGGCCTCCAGACTCGAGGGCTGTGTGCGCACCGCGGCCACCCGACCACGTATTCCCTGCGCAATCTGCCCCAATCCCGTATAACGTGTGACGTGGATTTTCCAATGACAGCAGTCGGAGGCGGATTTTAAGTGGAATTCGCGCGGATTTCAGTGCATCCCTTTGATTTAACCTTTCTCGACCTTTGCCCGCTCACGTGTGCCATAGACGCCGGGTTTCTGCTGTTTCATACAGTAAACACCCGGGGCTAATGTCTGCGATCGGCGATCATGCCGATCGCGGACATTTAACTAATTCTGTCAAATGTGACCACGGCATCTGAGAGCCTAAAATCCGAAAGTGATGTGCTTCTGGGCCATGCAGGAAGCATTTCATTGTCTGTGAATAGGCCAGAGCCTGCTGAGGCTCCAATGCCTTTTACAATGTAGGCCAGCAGGTGGCAGCACTGCACTGCAATATACTAAATCTTCTATTTGTCATTGGATTTATTTCCATTGATGTATAGAAGGGCCAGTGCAGGATGTTAGGCCCTTGAGGAAAAAAAAACTTAAAAAAAAAATTAAATATAAGAAAAAATTTTTAAAAAATTATAAAAATTAAAATCACCCCCTTTTCCCCACAATAAAAATAAATGAAAAAATAAACATGATGGACATTGCTGCGTGCAAATGATTAAAATCTAAAAACGTTTATCCCATACGGCAAACACTAACGAAAAAAAAAAATGGCCGAGTTGACTTTTTTTTTTTTTTACTTCGCCTCCCGAGAAAATTGAATAAAAGGGACCAAAAAGTCACAAACGTCCCACAAAATAAATCAATAAAAACTACAGAATGACTTACAAAAAAATGAGCCCTCACAGCTCCATAGAGGTAAATATAAAAAAAAAATAAAAAAAATAAAAGTATTTTTGTGAAAATTGTATTTTTTTTTCAGTATTAAATCACAAGAAAAACTATATCAATGTGCAATCGTTGTAATCATACTGACCCGGGGACACCATAAAAATAAAGATCTACAAAACTGTGGCAGAATTTTTATTTTTTATTTTATTTTTTAATTTTTATTTTATTAGTATTTTTTTTCAAGCTGACCACTATATAGTATGTTGTATTACATGGCGCCGTTAGAAACGTGTCCTGCAAAAAAACAAGCCCTCATACCGATGTGAACAGAAAAGTAAAAAAGTTATGGCTCCAGGAAGTGAAAAACAAAAATGAAAAAAAAAAAACGGAGAATTGGTCGGGCTAGAAGGGGTTAAATAGTAATCTGCGCAATTGCTCGTACACTGCAGATTTATCTGCGCACGGATTTAAAATTCACGGCAAGTAGAAAACATGGCGGGTGGCCGTGGACGATGTGGCTGAATCCTCGTGTAAATCCTCAGTAGATCGGAGGCTCCGCCTTCTGACGTGGATTACATCAGATTATTTTTAAGTGATTTTCTAAACGCACAATGTGTTATACATAGTGCAGGGCCTGAGGGGGCGGAGCATGACCACCAAAGAGTCACTCTGTAGGTCATGCTCCGCCCCCTGCCCTAGACGTGACACAGTGTATCAGTTTTTTGCTTGCAGCTTTCTACGTCTTTATAATACACTTTGTGCTTCCATTCATCAACGTTTTCAGAGCCTCTGCTTGCTGTCAGTGAAGGGAAGCTGAGATTGATACCAGTCAGAACCTGCCCCGGTCCACCAGTCCTCAGGAGGTGCCCATCAGGCCGCTACCTACTTTCGCCCCGCGCTGCAACGCCCCAAAACAAGGGCCTAAAATTCCACCCAATCAGAAAGGCTCGTTCTTTGTTTTTACCCAGACAGGATACAATTGTAACGGACCCTCAGCTGTCGGAAAGAATGTTTCCATCCACTGACGGCAAGGAGAGATCTTGACAACGTTCAGAACTGGAGTGTCACGTGGTCGGGGGGCCCCTTTAGGATTCAGATTTTCGGTTTTGCTTTACTAGGATGTGTGACTCTGATACAACCATTAAATCTAGTGCCGCCACGCTGTGTCATTGTATCCATGGCGACGTCACAAGCGGAGGGGAGCACGTGTACTCGGTCACTGTATTACAAGGTCTTAAAGGGACGGTACGCGGCCTGCACTGAGCTCCCACTGCCTCTGAACAGTGCCCGCCGCAGCTGCTGCAGAACCTCATGTCCATCACTGATGACTTTAAAGTCAGAATGAGGTTCTGCAGCAGCGGCGATGTATGAGTGCCCCCAGATGATGCCACAAAACGCCCCATATAATGCCAGCCAGAGCATCCCAAAAAGTAGCACGCCCCACCGTGCCGCTCATACAGTGCCAGGGCTCCTGCAGGGATGATGATGCCCAGAAATGGTGCCCATCTGTGCCCCGTACATTACTACTCACAGTGTAACCTATACTATACCAAAGTGCCCCCAGAGGTGCCAGTCACAAATACCCCAGTCATTACTATTCCTGATGAAGCCTAAAACCATGCCAGCCAAAGTGTGCCCTATAACAACGCAAGGAAGAGTGCCCACAAAATGCCCCATATAATTCCATTAGCACTCGCCACCATGTAGTTTGCACAGTGCCAGGGCTCCTGCTCCTGCAATGGTGCCCATCTGTACCCTTACTGTGCCGCTCAGTGTATCCTATACTATACCAGCCGAAGTGCCCCCAGAAGTGCCAGTCACAAACACCCCATACATTCCTATTCACAGTGAACCCTAAACCATGCCAACCAGTGTGTCCCCCATAACAATGCATCCAACAGAGCGCCTCCAAATGATGCCATAAAATGCCCGATATAATGCCAACTGGGTGTCCTAAACTTAACACCATGCCAGTAATGATACCCACAAATGGTGCCCATCCACACCCTCCTATGTACACCCAGCACCATGCCAACCAAAGTGCCCCCAAACCTTCCTGCCACAAATGGTGCCTATCTGTGCCCTTACCATGCTACTCACAGTGTACCCTATACTATGCCAGCCAAAGTGCCCCCCAAACCTTCCTGCCCACAAATGGTGCCTATCTGTGCCCTTACCATGCTACTCACAGTGTACCCTATACTATGCCAACCAAAGTGCCCCCCAAACCTTCCTGCCACAAATACCCCATTTGCAGTGTACCCTATACTGTGCCAACCAAATCCCCCCTAAAAGTGCCAGTCCAAACTCTCCATACCCTCCCCCTCCCGCAGGGTATCCTGTATAACACCCACCAGATGGCCTCCCTAAAAACTGCCCTGGCAACACTGCCATTCCCCTTAGGAATGCCCCATCAGACAGTGCCAGGCATCGCAGAGCCCCCACCACCTACCAGCAGGACTCATCGGGCACTGCTTATCTCCGTCCACCAGTACTATGAGGCCCCTTCTCTGTCCGGTCTCCGGTGGTTATCTTCGCCCCATTGTCTCATCATCCGAAATAAACAGCTCCCCCCATTCCTGAGCGGGGGGCGTTCCCCTGATGGCCCTCAGCAGGTTTGGGCAGGTATGTCCTGACCTCTGACCCTCCATTGTGTAAGTCCTTCCAGCCTCACCTGACCCCTGGTGTGCGCCCAATGGGATTTACACACAAGGAACGCTCCACCTTCCCAGGTTTGGGCCACAAAAACAAAATGTTCAGAGCAGAGAGGACGAGACGTCAGGAGGACCTTCACTACCCTGGGGAGGAGATGGCAGGTAACGTGATTTTTCTGCCCCCGATTTCCCATGTCCTGTCTACAATGACCTTCCCCTCCCCCATCACCGGTCCAGTTTCTCCACTGACCGTCAGTGCTATTTACTAAAGACGTCCTTATATGTTGTAGTACACAGTGCGGAACATCCAGAGCAGCGATCAGAACGATCCACCTGATCTCTACTACAGTGTTTTTAATTTGAGTGAACTTCAACCCTAGAAAGTCACCGTCATATGGTGTCCATAGAGTGTCCTAATATTACAGTCATAATGGCTGAAGTTACACAACTCGTTATCCACTAACCTGAAGGAACTTGTATTATACTCCAGAGCTGCACTCACTATTCTGCTGGTGCAGTCACTGTGTACATACATTACTTATCCTGTACTGATCCTGAGTTACATCCTGTATTATACCCCAGAGCTGCACTCACTATTCTGCTGGTGCAGTCACTGTGTACATACATTACCTATCCTGTACTGATCCTGAGTTACATCATGTATTATACTCCAGAGCTGCACTCACTATTCTGCTGGTGCAGTCACTGTGTACATACATTACTTATCTTGTACTGATCATGAGTTACATCCTGTATTATACTCCAGAGCTGCACTCACTATTCTGCTGGTGCAGTCACTGTGTACATACATTACTTATCCTGTACTGATCCTGAGTTACATCCTGTATTATACTCCAGAGCTGCACTCACTATTCTGCTGGTGCAGTCACTGTGTACATACATTACTTATCTTGTACTGATAATGAGTTACATCCTGTATTATACTCCAGAGCTGCACTCACTATTCTGCTGGTGCAGTCACTGTGTACATACATTACTTATCCTGTACTGATCCTGAGTTACATCCTGTATTATACTCCAGAGCTGCACTCACTATTCTGCTGGTGCAGTCACTGTGTACATACATTACTTATCCTGTACTGATCCTGAGTTACATCCTGTATTATACTCCAGAGCTGCACTCACTATTCTGCTGGTGCAGTCACTGTGTACATACATTACTTATCCTGTACCTGATCCTGAGTTACATCCTGTATTATACTCCAGAGCTGCACTCACTATTCTGCTGGTGCAGTCACTGTGTACATACATTACTTATCCTGTACTGATCCTGAGTTACATCCTGTATTATACTCCAGAGCTGCACTCACTATTCTGCTGGTGCAGTCACTGTGTACATACATTACTTATCTTGTACTGATCCTGAGTTACATCCTGTATTATACTCCAGAGCTCCACTCACTTATTCTGCTGGTGGTGCAGTCACTGTGTACATACATTACTTATCCTGTACTGATCCTGATTACATCCTGTATTATACTCAGAGCTGCACTCACTATTCTGCTGGTGCAGTCACTGTGTACATACTTACTTATCCTGTACTGATCCTGAGTTACATCCTGTATTATACTCCAGAGCTGCACTCACTATTCTGCTGGTGCAGTCACTGTGCACATACATTACTTATCTTGTACTGATCCTGAGTTACATCCTGTATAATACTCCAGAGCTGCACTCACTATTCTGCTGGTGCAGTCACTGTGTACATACATTACTTATCTTGTACTGATCCTGAGTTACATCCTGTATTATACTCCAGAGCTGCACTCACTATTCTGCTGGTGCAGTCACTGTGTACATACATTACTTATCCTGTACTGATCCTGAGTTACATCCTGTATTATACTCCAGAGCTGCACTCACTATTCTGCTGGTGCAATCACTGTGTACATACATTACATTACTGATCCTCAGGTACATCCTGTATTATACTCCAGCACTCCCTTCTTGTTCAGGGTCTGTGCTGTGATTGAGTAGCTTGGAGTATCTAGATGTTTTATAAATAGGTGTCACATTGGTGCACTGTAAATCACAGCGACGTCTCCATGTCATGGATTAAATCTCTGCGGAGAAGAAGCAGAGTTTATTGTGGACACTTCTTACAGACAATCGCTGCGGCCTCCTGACATCTCCAGACATGATTCAGCATCGGAAGGATCCGAGGAGCTTCAAAGAAATAGAAGAGCAGCTGAAGAACGTTCTCCGAACCTCCGTCCTCATCCCGTGTGGACACGTCCAGGGCGGGTGTATCAGCGAAGCCTGGAAGTTTAACACAGATGAGGGGCGAGTGTTCGTGAAGTGCAATTACAGAGACCAGGTGAGAGGTCCTCATAATGTCTGTGCATAGGAGCAGTGTTAAGTAGTAGTTATATTCTATTACATAGGAGCAGTATTATAGTAGTTATATTCTTGTACATAGGAGCAGTATTATAGTAGTTATATTCTTGTACATAGGAGCAGTATTATAGTAGTTATATTCTTGTACATAGGAGCAGTATTATAGTAGTTATATTCTTGTACATAGGAGCAGTATTATAGTAGTTATATTCTTGTACATAGGAGCAGTATTATAGGTTAGTTATATTCTTGTACACATAGGAGCAGTATTATAGTAGTTATATTCTTGTACATAGGAGGCAGTATTATAGTAGTTATATTCTTTGTACATAGAGCAGTATTATAGTAGTTATATTCTTGTACATAGGAGCAGATATTATAGTAGTATATATTCTTGTACATAGGAGGCAGCATTATAGTAGTTATTATTCTTGTAACATAGGAGCAGTATTATAGTAGTTATATTCTTGTACATAGGGGCAGTATTTATAGTAGTTATATTCTTGTACATAGGAGCAGTATTATAGTAGTTATATTCTTGTACATAGGAGCAGTATTATAGTAGTTATATTCTTGTACATAGGAGCAGTATTATAATAGTTCTATTCTTGTACATAGGAGCAGTATTATAGTAGTTATATTCTTGTACATAGGAGCAGTATTATAGTAGTTATATTCTTTGACAATTTTCTTTTTATTGAAAAAGAGATAAATCAACAGTGAAACAGTAGTCTCGCAAGACACATATAGGCATGGAACATCTCCGTGCTCTAAATTAGAGTCCTCAGGCACCTATACAAAAAAAAAGCAAGATTCACAGTATACAGTACCAGACTGTTACTAAGCAGAATATGCTGAGAATACAATCCGTTCACTGTTGCATAATAGTAAATGTTTAAAACAGAAATGTAAATGGAAAGGGTAAGGGTAGGGAAGGGGTAATTGAACCTCCTCAGGTGGCACCTCCAGTACTGATAAAGTGCCTTAAGATCTAAGGCAAGCACCCTCTGATTAATCATGACTGTCACCTCTTCTGAACATCTTCCAGGGGCCCCACAACATTTCAAATTTATCATGTGCCCTCTCCTCCCAAACTCGCCAACTCCTCCATTCTACATATCTGGTCCACCTTAATTTTCCACTGATCTATTGTTGGTGGATCGGTACTCAACCATCTGAAAGGAATGAGCAGTCTAGCAGCCTGAATCAGATGTGTTGCTAGGTCTTTTTTGGAAGGGGTCCAAGACCCTGAATCCAACCATAGGAGAACCAGTGCTGGAGTGAGGACTACTGGTTTGGCAACTACTTTATTCACAATAGTTATTACAGCAGACCAATAAGGTTGTATTTTTGTGCAGAACCAGAAGATGTGACTCAGAGAACCCTCCTCCATCCCCAACAGCCAACATTTGCTATCGGGCCTGTAAGCCTCTAGAGTGCAATAATTTCGGGGTTTGTACCACTGAGTCATCACCTTGTAGAATGTTCTTGTACTCTCACACATTTAGAAAACCCCATGCGAATTGTTGTGTATCTTATGTACATCAATCTCAAGAAAAGGTGATATCTAATTCTTTCCCCCACATCTGCAAATAAGGAGGAGTCTGCCCATTCTCAGTTGGTGATCAAGGAGTTGTATAGTAGCGAGATGACCTTTTGGGGGAATTTTATCTCCGCATATTAATTTCTCAAACCAGGATATGGTCTGGGTGTTATGTGCATCATCCCTGAGTACTTTAACACGCAGCTTGTAGGTCAGGACAACTCCAGAAAGTTCCCTTTGGCCAGTAAGGCTATAGGGTTATCACAAAAACTCTCAGAGAAGGGAGAGCCTCCAAGAAATCTCCCAGGGTCCTGTCTTTCAGTCTAGACCAGATCCGGATACCTCTGTCACTCTATCCCTAACCAAGAATGGATATAAGTGTTGCCGGCATTTGCATGGGGTCTCTCACTTAGAAGTAGATGACCCTTATTCAATTGTTTAAGGACTGATAACGTTACCCTTGATGAGAGGGTTATCTACCATAGACGGGTACATATGCGGGTTGACCCCCCACAGAACAGCCATTAGACCAGGCATAATGAGTCTTAATTCTTCCCTTGGTTCCGTGATTCCCCGAACCTAGGAACCAAAGTCTTTGGAGCCACCTTTTCAGGTGTATAAGCTTTATGTAAGTTTCTAAGTCTGGAAACCTAAAGCCCCCTGTTCTTTCCTCCTAACAAGCCTCTCATATGAGATTCCTGGATTTTTTTACTGGACCATAAAAAATGTAGATAACAGCTGCCTGACTTAGTGAAGTAGGAAGCAGGTTAAGTAGATCGGTAACATTTGTAAAGTGTAGAGGAATTTGGGCATTATAAAGGTTTTTAATGAGGCTTTTCCTCCCCCATCCATGAGAACAAATGGGATCCTGAGAGGACTCCAGCTGAGACTGGACAGACTTTAACAGTGGAGTATAGTTCAGTGTTGTTACAGATGTTCTAGGTTGGCAGGGATTCTTAACCCCCAGATAAGTGACATGAGACGTCTGCCAGGAGAAAGGGAAGTAGAGGCTTGTAAGCTCCTGATCAGTGTGGGGGGAGCAGATATGTTCATTGCCTCTGTTTTAGAATGGTTAGCTTTGAAATTAGATAGTTGGCCATAGTGGTGAAACAGATCGAGCAAATGGGGGGAAAGCTTTCTCAGGGTTCGTAACCATGAATCAGGGAGATCATTCCGCAAAAGCAACGTTAATATAGGTAGGTCCCCTCTGCTGATACCTCAATACCCTCAAATATTGGGATGTTCCCTAATGGCTTGGAGGAAGAGTCTCCATGA
>ONZH01029249.1:0-47119 GCA_900303285.1 Rhinella marina | reverse complement strand
CACATGATCAGGATGAAGAACCCTAGGTGTATTATGGTCCTGGAGAGGACAGTGGTAGAGGCCATCCTCACAGCCTCCGTGGAGGCCATACTGGCCCAGACCGAGTGATTAGTGGCCGCCTGCAAGGAAAGGTTTGTGAAATTATATTTGCAAAAACTTTCCTTATGTTGCTGCACCCAGAAAATGACCTATAGCGGGTACGATGCAGCAGGTAGACGAGCGCAGATATGATGCTATGTAAGGTGGTGAAACAGCCTCCATTCTGTGAATGCACCTGTTCCTGTAAATATAGTTGTTGTTAAACTGACATTTCATTTTTGGCCACAAGATGTCACTGTTTACCACAGGAAAGACTATATCTCTATAGACTATAGAGATCCTGTTTGGCTGAGGTGGAGCTTCAGACTGGAGAAGTGTGTGGCAGCCATCTTGAGAGTGTGCTGCAAAGAGGCAGAGGAGAAAGAGCTACTGTCTGTGTTTCCTAGTGTGATCCACAAGTAAGACTATTTCCTAAGGGAGCAAGACTCTGCAAGGAGATCTGGAACAGAGACGGTTGCAATATTACAGACTACAAGAACTACCATCAGGAGCCCTGCTGAGAGGACAAGTGGAAGCGTCAGTGAGACTGCGTGGTTGCCGGATGAGATCCTCTACCAGATACTTCTGAAAGTTAAGGTACCCAACGGACCCGGGTCAGTGAAAGAACTGAGGCCCACTGTGCAGACACAGTGGGTAACCATGGATGCACCGCATTATGTTATTGGCGCCAATTCAGTAGCTACTGGGTAAAAGCCTGAAGATTAGACAAGTGGTTTGCAGGCTACAAGCTACCTTGCTACAGAAGTGGGGTTTACTGTGGCAAACAACTGGTTATACTCTTTCTGAGGTTTAGTGTTGATTGGTTAAGTTTGTAAGCGTTTGTGTTATACCGCCGGCGCTCCTGAACCACACTCACGGAATTGTTCGTGGAGATTAGGGTATTAAAAGGTATAGCTGCTGGGTTACTATAACCTGCAGATAGGCAAAACTGTGGAGAAGCCTGGGCGCACACTGATAGAGCACCGTGCTGTGTAACACAAGTGCCTCAGCCTCCAGCTGAGTGTATGTATATATGCTTGGGGTATTTCCTTCCCACAAACGTTAAATACTTAGCAAAATCTTGTTTTTGTCAATCTGAATTGGAGTCTCCTTCCTTGTCTGTGACTTCGCTGTATCCTGGGGAGCCCACCCCGGTACACGGCTTACAGCTACATGAAAAATATGCCACATCTTATACTCTAGTCACATCCAAAGCTGCGTTCACAAACCTGCATGTTTCGAACTTTTTTGAGAGTTTGTTGCAATGCATTAATGCAAGTAAAATGTCAGTCTCGAGTCCAGTCCAGTGATTACACTGGATGCATCATAACAAACCCTCAACTGTGAGTGCAGTAACCCAGTGGGGCACTGCAAATGGTTCATTCTGGCTAAAAGCGTCTGACCTACTGTGACCCGGTTAAATGTTCTGAGTTCTGGTTCAAAAACTTATCTGTGTTAATGTGAAGTGTAAAGGGAACTAAGAAGTTAACACACTGTTTACTTGTCAGGTTGCTAGGGTGATGGACCCGGGTCTGCCCCCTAGTTAGTTAGAGTGTGCAGAGGAAGGAGAAAGACGTATGTGAGCTCTGCAAACAAGGCTTCAAGTTCCAGAGAACCTGTATCTCTAAGACTTGCACAGGAATCAACTCAACACCAAAGTGCTCCAGAGAGAAGGAGAACAGACATCTCGAGAAGGTCTAGGACCTGCAAGGCCGTACATTTTTCGTCCTAATTTACCTCGATGATTGCGGCGTCGATGGCGGCCTGCAGCCTCAGGAATCCGCTTGTCATATACATTGATTGAAAGCAAAAATCGTCGCCATCGCAGATATCTGAGGAGACACATTGTAATGACAGATATGACACGGAAGGGGCCACGGAACTGCAAAATCCTGTTTTTAGAACAATAGCAAGATGGAGGGCTCACACTGCAACAATGGATATAATAGGTGCAATGGTCTTTCTGGTTCACCTAATACCAGAAGAGAAAGAAAATATGAAAGACCATAAGAAGACCTGCACTCAATTGCTGAAATTGTATGGAATTTTTATCAAAATAATAATATACAATAAAAATAACAATACACTTAAAAAATATTAAAATAAAGCAAAATTATTCTAACACATTATAGGATGATCAGTCCACAATAGACTAGTTCTGCAGAATTTCAATAACAATCCAGTAGGCCTGTTAGTTGTTGGTTAGTAAGCTCCAATTTTCTAATATAGATATAATAGTCCCATATGCAAAGTAGCCAGCATAGATAAATGTAGTAATCCAGATAGATATAGGGCTAACAGGCTCTGGTCGATCTACCAAAGGCTGGGGAGTTCCGATCTTCCCGCTATATAGTCCGTGGAGGACACAGTGTTAGATATATATTTCACGGTGATAAAAGAATCTCTAATTGGAGTACTCACTCCGTGTCACCGTGGTATGAGGGCTGGTTCCGCCGTAACTGAGGTGCCGGTCTTAGTTAGGTGTTACTTCGCAGTTGCCTCGCTGATGCGGCGTCCTTCCTCGTACGGCGTGTCACGTGACCTAGGACGTGAACGGTCATGTGATAGAATCAGATGATCGGTACCTTGTTTTTGCAAGTCAATGTATTCCGCTTTTCAAACTTCTTAACAGGCAGCCTCCTTTTTAGTTTTAGATGCTTGTAATATGGGTCCGGACCCTACAAGAATTCCACTGGACGCGTTTCGGGGATCCAATCCCCTTCCTCAGCAGTAACAAGGGGGAGGCCTGCCGTGCGGATTTAAATACTGTGTCCTCGGTATTTCCCAAATTCTGAACTGGATTATTTAAAGTGTTTATATTGCAACATAAAGGATTTAATCTTAAATTGCTATCATTGTCTTACTTGCAAGTAATATTATATATATATCATAAGTATATTGGGAATATTGAGTGAATATTGAGTGATGACTGGGGAGCCCACAGTTTTTTTTGTGGGCTCCCCAGTCATCACTCAATATTCCCACCAACAATATTCTTTGGATCTATATGCATTCCATGATTAATGGTCTGTGAACGACCTTTAAGAAACTTTAGAAGACTGTAAAGGAAATAAAAGTTATATCTCTATGAAAAATCCATACCCCTATGAGATGTCGTAGAATAGCCATATAGGGAGCATGTCTAGTTATTGATATACAAGAGACGCATCAATAACGCAATAGCGGCTTTTTGGATATACAAAGATATTTTACATAATCTTTTATGTGGAGGTCATATGTGTAATTGTCATAATATTAACTTATGATATATATATATAATATTACTTGCAAGTAAGACAATGATAGCAATTTAAGATTAAATCCTTTATGTTGCAATATAAACACTTTAAATAATCCAGTTCAGAATTTGGGAAATACCGAGGACACAGTATTTAAATCCGCACGGCAGGCCTCCCCTTATTACTGCTGAGGAAGGGGATTGGATCCCCGAAACGCGTCCAGTGGAATTCTTGTAGGGTCCGGACCCATATTACAAGCATCTAAAACTAAAAAGGAGGCTGCCTGTTAAGAAGTTTGAAAAGCGGAATACATTGACTTGCAAAACAAGGTACCGATCATCTGATTCTATCACATGACCGTTCACGTCCTAGGTCACGTGACACGCCGTACGAGGAAGGACGCCGGCATCAGCGAGGCAACTGCGAAGTAACACCTAACTAAGACCGGCACCTCAGTTACGGCGGAACCAGCCCTCATACCACGGTGACACGGAGTGAGTACTCCAATTAGAGATTCTTTTATCACCGTGAAATATATATCTAACACTGTGTCCTCCACGGACTATATAGCGGGAAGATCGGAACTCCCCAGCCTTTGGTAGATCGACCAGAGCCTGTTAGCCCTATATCTATCTGGATTACTACATTTATCTATGCTGGCTACTTTGCATATGGGACTATTATATCTATATTAGAAAATTGGAGCTTACTAACCAACAACTAACAGGCCTACTGGATTGTTATTGAAATTCTGCAGAACTAGTCTATTGTGGACTGATCATCCTATAATGTGTTAGAATAATTTTGCTTTATTTTAATATTTTTTAAGTGTATTGTTATTTTTATTGTGTATTATTATTTTGATAAAAATTCCATACAATTTCAGCAATTGAGTGCAGGTCTTCTTATGGTCTTTCAAAATCCTGTTTTTGCCACTAACCTCATTGTGTAAATAAACACATAGGGCCCATTCACACGCACGTAATTGCTCCGTGCCCATATTGTGGACTGCAAACCGCGATATACAGGCACTGGCCGTGAGCACTCTGCGCTGACTTGAATTGGTCAGCAATCCGCAAAATACGCCAAAAGATGGGACATATCCAATCTTTTGCTGTACTTTGTGGATTGCGGACCCATTCAAGTCAATGGGTCTGCGCCGCAATACGGGACTCACAAGGCCCGTGCATTGTGACCTCTGTTTGCAGGGACCTTATGTTTGTGTGAATGAGCCCTTAAAGCGCTGGTTTTACGTGGCGGGTTAGGTGCGCAGAGATCAGCGCTGATGCCGCCCACTGTCTTACATCTTTGTGTTAGGTAGTCATTTGCCCGGGGCACGTTATACGACGAGTACTGGATGTAATACGTAAATTCATTCTCAAACGTCACCGCCACCTTGTCTTTCTCAGTCACAAGGTGCAGCATTTCCGTCTCGTCGGAGATTCCCTCGAAGGCGATTCCTGGAGGAGCAAAAAGTAAAATCGTCACGTATCGTTCACCATCTGTGACACCAGATGGCGGTATTTGGGGTCCTGCTTTATTATCACAGTAGTTACCCCCTTTTTATTGCTCGAATGTGTCTACAATTTAAAAAACAACTTTACAATCTACATTGTCTCCAATCTACAATCTACGTGTCTCCACGGTAACAGACTACATACATCCCCTGCGTAGTCTGACTCTGTATGTGAGGAAGAAGGTGTATGACTGCAGCCTCAGACTACACAGGCTTTGTTTGTTGTCTGTTACCATGGTGACGTGCAGTCCTCAGATTTCTGATGAAGACTATTTGCAGTTACTTCATTTTATTTACACAGGAGATATAGAAATGTCAACAAAGATGGACGTAGCTCTTAAAGGGGAAGTCCATCATGAAGCTTCCACCGCCATTACCTGGCATTCTGCCACTCTTGTGAACTTTCTGCATGATCTTGTGGGCAGCGGATGACTTTAGATTGTATCCGACAACAAAACCTGTGCTGTTAAACTCATCCAAGCGCCCGAAGTCGGCGGCCGGCGACATTTGTTGCTTTCTTGTATCCTCCAGGCTGAGGGTGAAGATATACAAGAGCAGCACAAACGCCAAGTGCTGGAGCCATTCCTGTCCGGGGAGAGAGGAGATCATCAGTGACTATAGGGATGATACACCTTCTACTAATCTATCCCTTTAAGGGGGCGGTCGCCAAGCTTTCCATAAACCCAGAATGATGCACGAACCTGCACTTTAATGTAAACTGCCTGCCCTTTTAGAATAATCTGTCCTGTTGCTCTGCCTGTGTGTGTCAGTCTTCACTGTTATTCTAACATTCTATTCATGAATACCAGGGGTGCTGCAAATCAGAGAGTTGTTGGTAATTTGTACCCCTTAACCAATGCTTCATCTATGGGGGTCCTGGGATGGATCTTTAGGGTTCGACAGGACACACAAGTTCAGTTTCTGGTCTGAACAGAAGGACTGGGTGCAGAGTGCAGCGTCCATGCAGCAGGGCACAGCTCAGAAATGTCCAGGTCATGGCTCCTCAGGTCAGGAAATCTCTTAATTCTGCTGACTACACAACAAAGCATTGTGCCCCCAGAACCTAACAACTTGCCAGAACAGTATGCCACTTCCTCCTCCATTTCAGCAGAAGATTCTTCCAAAGAAGAGCAAAGGTCTGCGACCACAGGCTGCCGTCTCTCCGCTTCTCCACGCTCATCTAGAAAACAACAAAACCACATGTTAAAGGATGACTCCATCCACAATGCCGACAACCTGCCTGTATATCCTGTCTGAGAGGTTGTCACAGCCTCGCCCCCTGCTGATGACATCACTGATATAATGACATGTGATCAGACATGAGATCACACACCTTATACTACAGGAACATCTATTACTGCTGACAACCTGCCAGTATATCATGTCTGAGAGGTTGTCACAGCCCCGCCCCCTGCTGATGACATCACTGATATAATGACATGTGATCAGACATGAGATCCACACAGTTTATACTACAGGAACATCTATTACTGCTGACAACCTGCCTGTATATCCTGTCTGAGAGGTAGTCACAGCCCCGCCCCCTGCTGATGACATCACTGATATAATGACATGTGATCAGACATGAGATCCACACACTTTATACTACAGGAACATCTATTACTGCTGACAACCTGCCTGTATATCCTGTCTGAGAGGTAGTCACAGCCCCGCCCCCTGCTGATGACATCACTGATATAATGACATGTGATCAGACATGAGATCCACACACTTTATACTACAGGAACATCTATTACTGCTGACAACCTGCCTGTATATCATGTCTGAGAGGTTGTCACAGCCCCGCCCCCTGCTGATGACATCACTGATATAATGACATGTGATCAGACATGAGATCACACACCTTATACTACAGGAACATCTATTACTGCTGACAACCTGCCTGTATATCATGTCTGAGAGGTTGTCAAGGGTGTCAGGGGCTGTTTTTCTTTTCTACTCTGCAAATCCAAAACCAGGAGACCACATGTAACATCTCCCGGGGTCCTCTTGTCCCCTTCACCCACATTGCTGAGGGCTCCTCTTCCTTCTGCAGCGCGGTGAAGAAATAGAGACCCGGGCTCTGGTCATCTCGGTGCCCTCTGCCCAGCAGGGCTATGCCCTCCCTCCCTAACATAGAAGAAGAAAGTACAGACCTGTGGACTGGAGGGGTTAATCTGGTGGAGCAGGAAGTGAAGATGAGGATGATGAGGGGCTTCGCCTGCACATGGTCCTGTTAGGGTCTCACAATCCTCCTCCCACCTCCAGCCATTCACATGTATTAGCTCCGCCCACAGCAAAATCCAATCAGTACAGAGCCTCCCCCCCCACCAACAACAAGGCAGTGGTGGGCGTCGGACATGACAGGGGGCCCACATGAGGGAGCTGTAACATCCCATAATGTGAACTGCGGCCAGATCTGTGTGGTCATCAGGACAGATGTTCATAGCAGACCTCCCCCAGTAAAGTAAAGAGATGGTCCCAAGGGCTTACAAGATGGAAGGAGAACTTATTCTTCTTATGTTTCAGGACTTTTCCTCAGCTCTGAAAAGTGAATCTGTCCTTAGCACTATGACTGCCATATCCAGTCTCTGCTTCTTCATCCGGGTAGAACCACATTCTATGAAGACCCTGAGGAGGCTGGAGGACATCTCCTGAGGGATGCCGGCGTGTGTCCTGGAGACGTTTATCCTCGCCGTGTTCTCCACACAAGTGTCCTGTCCTGAAACCTATACTAAATCTCCTCACTTCCCGAAACTACACAACCCTCGTCAGGGGCCATTAGCTGCAATGTGGTGGGAAGAACACTGAACCCACGAGTTGGATTCCTCCAGGAGACACATGGATCGGAGAATGACTCAAGATCCTCACAGACCCCCTGGTTAGATGATAACTGCTTCTGGCAGTGGGGTGACCGACCTGTTCTGACGGTCCTTAGCCTTCACACCTCCTCTGACCACCAGTGACCATACACTCGATGCGTTCATGAGTACATGGGTTACCCTCATACCTGTCCACGTCGGAGAGTTTTTGTAATTTTCTGTCCACACACTGGTCCGATCATCCTGACGACCATCTACAGCACTTGGCTCAGGTCACCCTGTAGTGTAGGTGTGTGGCTATAGGGGGCGCAGAGGTAGCAGTCGATACCGGGTTCAGGAGCCAGAGGGGCCCAAAGACCCTTGTGCCACATAAGAAGCCACTGGTATTATAGAAAGTGCATGCAGGTCAAGTTACACCTCTGTCTGGAGGGAAGGGGTAAGGTCAAGAATTTGTCATTGGGGACGGGGGTTCCATTTTTGTCTCAGGCAGCATGACAGCTATGTGCTTCCCTGTCCCTGGCCACAAAGCATTGAGGGAGGGGGGCCCATGAGACTTTAGCTACGTCCCCGGTGACCGCCAATGATGTGAGGTCAATAGTGATGAGCAAATCAATTTGCTTAAAAATCTTCCTCACTGAGCAGCGAGGGACTGTCACCCCTGCTCCACACTCCCCAAGATTAAGGGCCAGACATCTCGCCTGGCCTTGGTGCCTGACGGCGCATGCGCAGACGATCTGCTACTGCTGTCTGAACAGTGCAGATGCTGGCTGTGCATGCGCATTTTCCTGCCCTCTATAGAACTGTCCTATCCTTGTCCATAACACAGACAAGTATAGGGCATGTTTTTTTTGCGGGGCCGCGGATGCGCATAGCACATGGTGTGCTGTCCGTATCTTTTGTGGTCCAATTGAAGTGAATGGTTCCGCATCCGACCCGCTCATGTTTGTGTGCATGAACCCTAACTGACATACAGTGTATAGTATGAGAGATCAGAAAGTCACAGGTTTGTGTCTGCTAGGGGGACATATTAAAAAAAAAAACAATATAAAGTTTAAAACGTGTGTTTGAAAAATAAAAAATTATATTCAAGTAAAAAATAAAAAAATAAAATCTACATATCGCATTTCTTCGCCTGCAAATACGATTATTTATGTGGAAAAAAAAAAACCCTATACGCAACTTCTTGCCGCAAAAGGTCCCCTTTCACCTCCTCATTCGCCTGGACCCTCCTTGGCGCATCTCCACATTGGTCCGCCGGTTCTTCATGGGACAGCTACCTTGGCCTTCCCACCTGTCTCCGCCTCATCTGGACGCCCTTTCACTTCTCAAGCTTCCAGAAATGAGATCTCCAGGCCACCCATGAGTGCTCTTTGTGGACGGCGATGACGGTGCTCCGCCAGTCCCCCGCGTGGATCTTCTCCTTGACTCCATACACATTGGCAATATCCTGTGGTCAGACCACTCCCCGGTTTACTGTTCCTTACATCTTCCTTTTCTCACTAAACGGGAATGGACATGGCGATTAAATGAGTCTCTCCTTCTTGACTTGGTGTGTGCTGCAGACCAGAACGTCTTTACTGATCATCGCACAGACTCTTCTCTTTCAACACAACGGAAATCTCTGAAGTGTGTTCTTCGTGGAGTCCTCATTAAACCTGGCTCCAGTCTCAAGAAGGAGAAAGCGCATTCTCTCAGTCTCGCACTTCATAAGGTTGCTTTCCTTGAACTGACTCACAAACGAGCACTCTCTTTATCATCTCCAATACGCTCGCATGGACGCTAAGCGCCTTTTGGAACCGTCCTATAAGTTTATGCTCAAACTTTGTCGTAGCAAATTCTACGAATATGGCAACAAGAGTGGGCTAGCGCTCTTCGGGGAAAGTTAGCTGCCTCTCATATCCCTGCCACCAAAAAGTCCACGGGCCGTATGGTCCATACCTCCGAGGATATTGCCTCCTTCTTTTACTCCTTTTACTCTGACCTTTATAACCTACCCTGCCCTGCTTTGGGCCGGTTGGGACCTGGACCTGAACCCTCTCCTCAGTCCTTTAGACTGTCAGAGATAGATTCTGCAAGCTTGGAAACTCCTTTTGCTGATGCTGAATTGCAGGCGGTTCTTAAGTTCCTACCTGGGGGTAAAAGCCTGGGCCCTGACGGGTTCACCGTTCTCTGCATGTCCTTCCCCCTTTTTGCTTCGGGTCTTTAACGCGGTGCCTCCTGAGCTCCGCTTTCCGGTCCAAACTACAGAGGCCCATATTGTTGTTAGACCCACAAGCACGTGCAAGCTATTGTCCTATTTCTCTCCTGAATGTAGACCTTAAAACGTATGCTAAACTATTAGCTAACAGACCGAACACCTTTTTGCCCTCTGTTATTCACCCCGATCAGATGGCGTTTGTGCTGGGACAGGAGGCTAACGATAACACATTGAACACACTTGATATCATCCATCATGCTAAAACTAATAATATCCCCCTCTTGGTCTTGCTCTTAGACGCAGAGAAGGCCTTCGATCGCATTTCTTGGTCCTCACGCCGCACTGCCCGGTCCCACATGGGCCTTGGTTCAGCGTTTCTATCAAAGATTCTTAGCCTACAGTATATCAACAGCCTTCAGCACGGGGTAAAATCAATGGTCCCCTCTCTCCCTCCTTTTCTATTCATAGGCACACGTCAGGGAAGCCCACTGTCCCCATTGCTTCATGTTTTAGTCATGGAACATCTTATGTCCTCCATTCGCAATAACCCGGATATTTCAGGAGTACACATTGGAGCCCATGAATATAAATGTGCTCCTTTCGCTGATGATCTTTTGCTCTATATAACCAATCCCCGCATTTCTCTGCCATCCTTGCTCCTTGCTGAAATCTCTTGCTTTGAAGAATGGACCAATTTTAAGATCAACATGACCAAATCTGAAGCCTTAATTTTCTTCCTGCCTGAGGACCTCTCCCTGCTCCTGACATGCCTGTTTAATAGCTTCATGCATTCCCCATGTAATAACAATTCTGGAGCATCTATTCTTATGTCTCTATGTTGTGCCATTCCTTTATTATTTCTACTAGAAGTTATGAATGAATTACTAGCAGTCTGCAGTAAGGGTACAGAGGGGCGGTAACCAGTTGGGGGTGTGTACCTGCACAGACTCACTCTAGCCAATCAGTGCTGCCATTTTCAGTCTGTGCAGGTACACCCCCCCAACTTGTTACCTCCCCTCTGTACCCTTACTGCAGATTGCTAGTAATTCATTCCTAACTTGTAGCAGAAATAATAAAGGAATGGCACAACATAGAGACATAAGAAGAGAGGCTCCAGATTGTTATTACATGGGGAATGCATGAAGCTATTAAAACAGGCGTGTCAGTAGGGGGAGAGGTCCTCTTTAAAACCTCTTTTCCCTTTGCTTGGCCACCAAATGGATATCATGATCACCGCTGACCTGTCCCACCTTTTTAGACTTAATTTTACTCCTCTCCTCCAACGATTTCAGAATGATTTTTCGTGGGGATTTTTCCTGGTTTGGTAGAATTAGCATTTTAAAGATGAACCTTTTACCGAAACTGCTCTACCTCTTGCAGACCATTCCCTCCACGTACCATCAACATTTTGGACTCTGGATACACCACTGATTTATGGCATTTGTCTGGTTTCCTGGCAAATCAAGAATCAGAAGGGAAATCTTGACCCGCTCCAAGGAGGAGGGAGGGGATGATCTCCCGGATTGCCGTCTTTATTACCATTCCACTGCTTATTCTAGGCTTTTAGACATGATGCGTACTGAATCCTCTAAATCTTGGGTGCACATTGCACGAAACTCCTCATCTTGCTCTCTGACCTGGTTGGTAGGTGTCTCGCATTGCGTCTCTCGCACATTGTCTTTCACGGCCCATCATACGTTTGTCCTCATGCCTCTCTTATAGACCTCAAGGGCCTCCTCGTCCGGATTACCAATAACTCCTCTTTTACTTTTCTTCAGGGCACAAAAATGCGCCCACTCAGGTTGTGTCATGTCCTTTCGGGATCCTCTTTGAAACCATTGCCTCTGTTTTTAGGGATTCGTAACCCTCCAGCACGACACTCCTTCGAATACCTGCAGCTTCAGCATTTTTAATTCTTCTCCACGCTTGACCAATTCTCTCTATCGAACTCTGACGGCCATCGGCGGTGTTTCGAGACCTATCATCCATTTATAAACTGCTCCTGCACCAACATTCCTCCTCCCCCCTTTCCTTCTGTCAGGCCTGGGATCGTGACCTGGGTCTCCACCTTAAGCCATGTCAATGGAATAAGTGTTTTCTTCTATCTCATAAAGCTTTGATCTCCACCAAATCTCAAGAAACTTGCTTGTATCACATTAGTATAGAGTGCATGGTTTCCTATAGTCTCGGAGACTCGGACCAATGTAACACGGAACATGCTACATACTTGGTGGCACTGTGCCACTCTACACCCTTTTTGGGACTCTGCACACAACATAACCTGTGAAGTGACTGGCATCTCTATCCCAAACACTCCGGAATATCTTCTACTGTGTGTTTTTGACCACAACATCGCCGTCTATAAGAATTTGCTTCTCAAGTATTTAATTCAGATGACAAAAGTGGTCATTCCACGACACTGGAAATCCCCCCCACCCCAGCTACACTGGATGAAAGGTTTGAGGAGGTCGCCCTACACCAGCAGATAGAAGAACTCATTGTTCTCACCCCCCAGCCCCCCCGCAGACTCTCGTCGACTTTTGAGAACTTGGCGTCCGTAGTACACTTTTCTGGAACTTACAGTCATGAGTTAACCTTCTACTCTCCCTCTCAACCCTTTTCCTGCCCCTCTTTATCCCCGCTCCCCTTTTCTTTTCCCTTTCATTTCTTTTTCAATGCTCGTACTGTTATTGTGTACCATGTGGTGCAGTTTGTCCCCATTCGGCCTCTCTGCCGGGTTCTACGTGAGCACACAAAATGGTGATTTTATTTGCCTGTGTTCTTAATCATAACTGATTGTTTTATTTGTTAAAAAAATATATCAAAACCCAATAAAACATTTAATTTAGAAAAAAAAAATCATCGTGAAAAGTAGAAAAACATAAAAAAAACTATATAAATGTGTTGTAGCTGTCAATGTAGTGATCCACAGAATACACATCACCTCGGTAAACGCCATAAACACAGAACCCAAAAACAATGGTGGAATTGCTGTGCTTTTTTACACTGTCTCACCAAAACCGTTTAGAAATGTTATATAATGCCTTAGATGTTCCCCAAAATGGTGGCCTGAAACATATAACTAAACCTCAGATGCCTGTATGGATAGAAAAAAAAAAAAAAAATGTGGAGATGAAAAACTTTCCAAAGCAAGCTTAGCCATTAAGGGGCTAAGGCTGACCCCATCTCGGCGCAGAAAATATTTAGGGACACATTAAGCAAAGGATCATATATGAACTGGTAAGATCTCTGCTGGACACATCTATACAGGGACAGGCGGAGAAGACACTGCATGAAATAATCATGTCAGGTGGGGTAATAGAAGAGGAGGCCAACGGAGAGGATCCACAGGCCGAGACCTTCTCCTCACAACATTGAAATATCCCACTACAAAGAAGAGACACCGGGACCTGACGGCCTTTCCTCACCACATTACACTGCTGATAACTCCACTACACAGAAGAGACACCGGGACCTGACGACCTCTCCTCACCCCATTACACTGCTGATACCTCCACTACACGGAAGAGACACCGGGACCTGACGACCTCTCCTCACCACATTACACTGCTGATACCTCCACTACACAGAAGAGACACCAGGACCTGACGACCTCTCCTCACCACATTACACTGCTGATACCTCCACTACACAGAAGAGACACCCGGACCTGGCGACCTCTCCTCACCACATTACACTGCTGATACCTCACTACACAGAAGAGACACCAGAACCTGATGACCTCTCCTCACCACATTACACTGCTGATATCTCCACTACACAGAAGAGACACCAGGACCTGACGGCCTCTCCTCACCACATTACACTGCTGATACCTCCACTACACAGAAGATACACCGGGACCTGATGGCCTCTCGTCACCACATTACACTGCTGATACCTCCACTACACAGAAAAGAGACACCAGGACCTGACGACCTCTCCTCACCACATTACACTGCTGATACCTCCACTACACAGAAGAGACACCGGGACCTGACGGCCTCTCCTCACCACATTACACTGCTGATACCTCCACTACACAGAAGAGACACCGGGACCTGATGGCCTCTCCTCACCACATTACACTGCTGATACCTCCACTACACAGAAGATACACCGGGACCTGACAGCCTCTCCTCACCACATTACACTGATGATACCTCCACTACACAGAAGAGACACCAGGACCTGACGGCCTCTCCTCACTACATTACACTGCTGATACCTCCACTACACAGAAGAGACACCCGGACCTGGCGACCTCTCCTCACCACATTACACTGATGATACCTCCACTACACAGAAGAGACACCGGGACCTGATGACCTCTCCTCACCACATTACACTGCTGATACCTCCACTACACAGAAGAGACACCGGGACCTGACGACCTCTCCTCACCACATTACACTGCTGATACCTCCACTACACAGAAGAGACACCGGGACCTGACGACCTCTCCTCACCACATTACACTGCTGATACCTCCACTACACAGAAGAGACACCCGGACCTGGCGACCTCTCCTCACCACATTACACTGCTGATACCTCCACTACACAGAAGAGACACCCGGACCTGGCGACCTCTCCTCACCACATTACACTGCTGATACCTCCACTACACAGAAGAGACACCCGGACCTGGCGACCTCTCCTCACCACATTACACTGCTGAAACCTCACTACACAGAAGAGACACCAGAACCTGATGACCTCTCCTCACCACATTACACTGCTGATACCTCCACTACACAGAAGAGACACCGGGACCTGACGACCTCTCTTCACCAAATTACACTGCTGATATCTCCACTACACAGAAGAGACACCGGGACCTGACGACCTCTCCTCACCACATTACACTGATGATATCTCCACTACACAGAAGAGACACCAGGACCTGACGGCCTCTCCTCACCACATTACACTGCTGATACCTCCACTACACAGAAGAGACACCGGGACCTGACGGCCTCTCGTCACCACATTACACTGCTAATACCTCCACTACACAGAAAAGAGACACCAGGACCTGACGACCTCTCCTCACCACATTACACTGCTGATACCTCCACTACACAGAAGAGACACCGGGACCTGACGGCCTCTCCTCACCACATTACACTGCTGATACCTCCACTACACAGAAGAGACACCGGGACCTGATGGCCTCTCCTCACCACATTACACTGCTGATACCTCCACTACACAGAAGATACACCGGGACCTGACAGCCTCTCCTCACCACATTACACTGATGATACCTCCACTACACAGAAGAGACACCAGGACCTGACGGCCTCTCCTCACTACATTACACTGCTGATACCTCCACTACACAGAAGAGACACCCGGACCTGGCGACCTCTCCTCACCACATTACACTGATGATACCTCCACTACACAGAAGAGACACCGGGACCTGATGACCTCTCCTCACCACATTACACTGCTGATACCTCCACTACACAGAAGAGACACCGGGACCTGACGACCTCTCCTCACCACATTACACTGCTGATACCTCCACTACACAGAAGAGACACCGGGACCTGACGACCTCTCCTCACCACATTACACTGCTGATACCTCCACTACACAGAAGAGACACCCGGACCTGGCGACCTCTCCTCACCACATTACACTGCTGATACCTCCACTACACAGAAGAGACACCCGGACCTGGCGACCTCTCCTCACCACATTACACTGCTGATACCTCCACTACACAGAAGAGACACCCGGACCTGGCGACCTCTCCTCACCACATTACACTGCTGAAACCTCACTACACAGAAGAGACACCAGAACCTGATGACCTCTCCTCACCACATTACACTGCTGATACCTCCACTACACAGAAGAGACACCGGGACCTGACGACCTCTCTTCACCAAATTACACTGCTGATATCTCCACTACACAGAAGAGACACCGGGACCTGACGACCTCTCCTCACCACATTACACTGATGATATCTCCACTACACAGAAGAGACACCAGGACCTGACGGCCTCTCCTCACCACATTACACTGCTGATACCTCCACTACACAGAAGAGACACCGGGACCTGACGGCCTCTCGTCACCACATTACACTGCTAATACCTCCACTACACAGAAAAGAGACACCAGGACCTGACGACCTCTCCTCACCACATTACACTGATGATATCTCCACTACACAGAAGAGACACCAGGACCTGACGGCCTCTCCTCACCACATTACACTGCTGATACCTCCACTACACAGAAGAGACACCGGGACCTGACGGCCTCTCATGGTGGTTAGCACTGATCCCTTTCAGCGGTGGGGTCCTAGGTTTAAATCCGACCAAGGACAACATCGGTATAGAGTTTCAGTGGGTTCACTCCAGGTTCTCCGGTTTTCTCAAACTCTCCAAAGACATACTGTAAGGGACCTTAGTTTGTGAGCTCCTGGGGACAGCTTGATGCTAATGTGTGTAAAGCACTGCCCTATATATATATATAGTATAATCAATAAATAAATTCTGGAGGTTCTTATTTGTTTAGGGGGGGGGGAGGTCTGGGATCTGTATTTATTTAGTGCGGAGGGAAGGTCTGGTCTGGGGACTGTAATAGTTTAGGAGTTCTGTTCAGGGATTTGTATTTGTTTAGTGGGGGAGGTGGAGTACTGGGCACTAAAGTAGTTTAGAGGATGTGTTCTGGGGTCTTTATATGTTTGTAGGTGTCTGGGGAGGTCTGTATTTGTTTAGGTCTTTTTTAGAGGTTCTTGGCTCTGTATTTGTTCATAGGTCTGTACTTACATTACATTGTGTTGTTGATAAGGCTGGTGATAGCTGCAGTAGCAAGGGATGAAAGATTTTCTCTTAGGAGTAAACCTGACAGTCAGGAGAAGTTGTCATGGTAGTAGGGCCGGATGGAGAAGAAAAAGTAAGAGAAAGTCTACAACCTGTGAAGATCTCACCTGTGAGGCACCGTCCATTACAGGAAGTCTGTATATTCCACAGAATCCCCCCCTCAACAGTGTGTCCCTACACAGGGTGGTACAGTAAGTGATAACTGGAGACTGTAAAGCACTGCCCTATATATATATAGTATAATCAATAAATAGTGGATGGGGCTCTCTTATTCATAAGGCATCTCACATGGTGTACACACCTGCCCACATAATGTACACTGTCTTTTGGGCAAAAATTAGTTATCCTTCTGTCTAGACACATGAAATGGGGACTATATCGTCACCTGACAAGTCGTATCTACCTAAACTTAGCAAAAAATGACTTTCTTATGTTTTGGCCACAATATGGAAACCAATCACATGTGCCGGCGTCACTTTTGCTAGGAATGCTTCTTCCCAATAATGACTCCCATTCTCGGGCTGTTTAAAGTGACCTTAAAGAGATAAGACTGAGACAGTTATTGACAACCAGGGGGACATTTACTGACATTCTGCCGGGGGGTAACACGCTGGTATCTGGAGCAGAAGATCCTTGGTGCAGGGCCAATCCTTTAGAGAGTCTTTCTTATCTACATGAATGTCTCTCTACACTGGGCATATCACGTGTCGTTACTTTCACTTCCCCTTTCTCTTCCTGTTTTTCTTTCCATTGTAAACGGAAATCATCTGGTGTTTAACCCCCTAACTGTTTTGCCAGAGTGGAGCTCCAGCAGTGGGAAAAGTAGCTACCTGGAGGGGGGAGGGCTGCTTTAGATGCTGCTACCTCCTGAATAGAAACATGCATGATCTTGTTTGAAAGCAGACATTCCAAGCTTTCAGACAATACCAGAATGACAGCAATATGTTCAGGACATTCCCGACTTGATTTCTGACAGTGATTTCTCCTACACTAAGTTGCTTGAACTTTAGTTGTCATTTTGGCCTGGTATGAAAGTCTGGACTGTCAGCTTTCAGACAAGACAAGACCAGTTTCATGTTTCTAGCTGCTACCATTGAGGAGATATCACCATCTACAGCAGCCCTCCCCCCTCCAGTTGGCTACTTTTCACACTGCTGGAGCTGGACTCGGGCAAAACAGGTGGTTAAAAAGATTTCAAATGACTCTTTGTTCAGAGAGGTGAAAGGGTTAATGGTAACCTGACATCCCTGGTGGTCTACAGCGGCCAGAACAAATCATCCACAGGATGGGGATAGATCAGCGGGGTCAAAATATTGGCAGCTCCTTCCCTCCAATCATGAGAACCGGGTCCTGTCCACCGATATAAATGGGGTGGCAAGTTGGGCAATCGCTCCACCATGTCATTCACCTCTGGGGGGCTGGATCTCCAGTGCGGGATGATGAGAGTAGTAAACTGTCTCCAGATGGAAAAGGCCTGACAAGGAGGAGAAGCGTTCCTTCTTATGTTAGGGATGATATGGACCTCTTGAAAAGAAGTGAGGTGGTGCTGGTGGGCTCTGCAGTATAGATGTCAAAACCTAACATAGTTCTGTACCCCATGAGAATGGCCTGGAAGCAGTGGGGCGCAATCTCAGGAGCAGAAGGATTTGGACTAACTATGCACATGTTTTTTTTCATGTGTTTGCTGCAAATTGTGGAAAAAAACACAACATAACTTCTTCGTGCAATTATACCTGGCACAAATATATGTAGAAGGACCTGCACAGGTAAAGTCACATGATCATATTGGTGCAGGTCCTCAATCCAAGGGGCGGAGCAGCATGAAGACTCCACAGTGGAGGAGAGCTTTATCTGCTTTGTAAGCGTATGGCTTCTGGTCTGGGGGTCTGTATTGGTTTAGAGGGTCTGTTCTGGAGACTGTATTTGTTTATGGGGTCTGTTCTTGAGGTTCTTATTTCTTTAGGGGGAGGGGAGGTCTGGGATCTGTATTTATTTAGTGCGGAGGGAAGGTCTGGTCTGGGGACTGTAATAGTTTAGGAGTTCTGTTCAGGGATTTGTATTTGTTTAGTGGGGGAGGTGGAGTACTGGGCACTGAAGTAGTTTAGAGGATCAGTTCTGGGGTCTGTATATGTTTGTAGGTGTCTGGGGAGGTCTGTATTTGTTTAGGTCTTTTTTAGAGGTTCTTGGCTCTGTATTTGTTCTTAGGTCTGTACTTACATTACATTGTGTTGTTGATGAGGCTGGTGATAGCTGCAGTAGCAAAGGATGAAAGATTTTCTCTTAGGAGTAAACCTGACAGTCAGGAGAAGTTGTCATGGTAGTAGGGCCGGATGGGGAAGAAAAAGTAAGAGAAAGTCTACAACCTGTGAAGATCTCACCTGTGAGGCACTGTCCATTACAGGAAGTCTGTATATTTCACAGAATCCCCCCCTCAACAGAGTTTGTCCCTACACAGGGTGGTACTGTCAGTGATAACTGGAGACTGTCAGTATGCAGGGGCACAGACTTATGGCAAGGAAAAACAAACGGCAAGGAAAACAAACGGATTATGGTTGTCATTTTTGGGAGTCCTGCTACAGAAGGGCACAAGGGGCTCGCCGGAACAGCAGAGGTTTCCAACATGAACCTGGAGAACTGACCTATAGATTCCTGCAGAGAGGGAATCCATGAAGAGACACAGATGTGACCTAACGAAACATCTCTAGAGTAACAGCGAGCATTGACGAGGACATGAGAGGACCCCTGAACACACAATGGTATGTGCCAGGACTGGATCCAGATGTGAAGGATCCTGTATCTCATCACCACCTCCTCTGTTCTAGGACTGGACACATCCAGAGCTGCATTCAGTATTCTGCCTTTTTATCATATATGTCATATCAGTCACATCCAGAGCTGCATTCAGTATTCTGCCTTTTTATCATATCTGTCACACCAGTCACATCCAGAGCTGCAGTCAGTATTCTGCTGTTATATCACACCAGTCACATCCAGAGCTGCAGTCAGTACTGTTGGTGCAGGGGTGGGGGATGGGGTTCAGCCTGTACTCCCCCCTTATATTTAGGCCCTGGATGAGCTCAGTGACCCTGATGATTATAGATGTGAGATTTCTTACCGTGCAGGGCTGCTGTACAGGGGGGGAACCTGAGACGAAGGGCTTGGAGGTGTTGTAGATCAGGAGGCTGTGGTTGGAGATGCTATAGATCAGGACACTGAGGTTGGAGGTGCTGTAGATCAGGATGCTGTGGTTGGAGGTGCTGTAGATCAGGACACTGAGGTTGGAGGTGCTGTAGATCAGGACGCTGTGGTTGGAGGTGCTGTAGATCAGGATGCTGAGGTTGGAGGTGCTGTAGATCAGGATGCTGAGGTTGGAGGTGCTGTAGATCAGGATGTTGTGGTTGGAGTACTTTTGCTTGTTTTCCCTCTTCATATGGGTGGGACGTGCTGTACACGGCGCGACTGTCCCCTCACCCTGATATACAGTCATTACATTGTGCCCTCCCCACATTCCAATCAGAAATCACTTAAAGGGCCGGTCCATTCTTCTGTAAAAACAGAAATTTCTTCCCCTTATTAAGACCATTGCTTGCAGTCCCTGAATGGAGACATTCTTGTTTATATCCAGAAGTTTAAAACCCTTCCTGATCTGATACTTCTCACAGCTGATGGTCTGTTACAGTGGTATCTGATCCTCTCATCCACAGTACATGTGTCTCCCCTGTCCAGACAGTTTTGTAAAGAATGGTCCGGAGATGTGACTAGAAAGAAAGAGAAGTGTCCAAGATAGTGTAAATACGTTCAGACATAAACATAAAAAGACGCAGGTTGGAGGCGCATCTTAAAGGTTGTGCTAACTAGACATGATACTAGGTAGTGCAGTGGCTGGGTTTGGGGTGGTCCCAACACTACACTGGGTGCCCTGTACACCGACCAGATGGATGTTAAGTAGTGATGCACCCCAATGGGAAATAAGTCCAGAGAGTCAGGGTCTGCAGTGACCAGGAGGCTTCTTTACTGGAGGGATTCAGGTGCAAAACAATACAGGCGAGGAATAGGACTGGCTTCTACCATCTCCTCCCTGAGACGAGGCATAGGGCTGGCTTCTCCAGTCTCCTCCCTGAGACGAGGCATTGGGCTAGCTTCTACCATCTCCTCCCTGAGACCAGGCATAGGGCTGGCTTCTACCGTCTCCTCCCTGAGATGAGGCATAGGGCTGACTTCTCCAGTCTCCTCCCTGAGATGAGGCATAGGGCTGACTTCTCCAGTCTCCTCCCTGAGATGAGGCATAGGGCTGACTTCTCCAGTCTCCTCCCTGAGATGAGGCATAGAGCTAGCTTCTACCATCTCCTCCCTGAGACGAGGCATAGGGGTGGCTTCTCCAGTCTCCTCCCTGAGACGAGGCATAGGGTTGGCTTCTCCAGTCTCCTCCCTGAGATAAGGCATAGGGCTGACTTCTCCAGTCTCCTCCATGAGACGAGGCATAGGGATGGCTTCTCCAGTCTCCTCCCTGAGATGAGGCATAGGGCTGACTTCTCCAGTCTCCTCCCTGAGACGAGGCATAGGGCTGACTTCTCCAGTCTGCTCCCTGAGACGAGGCATAGGGCTGACTTCTCCAGTCTCCTCCCTGAGACGAGGCATAGGGCTGGCTTCTCCAGTCTCCTCCCTGAGACGAGGCATAGGGCTGGCTTCTCCAGTCTCCTCCCTGAGACGAGGCATAGGGCTGGCTTCTCCAGTCTCCTTCCTGGCAGAAGAAGGGTTTGATGCTGAGGAAAGGCCCAAGATAGCTGTCCCTCTCTCTCTCAGAAGGCTGGTACCCTAGTCCAAGGCTGGAGACCCATGTTGTGTTCCTCAGTAGTCCGAGTGGCTCCTTGGTCACAGGGCTGGTGACTCATGATTTGTGGCAGAGTATCCACGCCTCTGCGTCTTCTTCTGGTCACTCACTAGTCTGGTAGAGTCTCCTCTTCCAAGTACTGTTCCCTAACTGCAGAACACTAGGGGCTCTGACTGCTCTCCTTATATACCATTTCTAGCTGCACTAGAACCTTCTAGTGGGAGGGGTGGAGTGGAGAAGCTCAGCACAAACAGATACAATGTTACACTTTCCGTCTCTCATAGACTTACATTAGAGCTTCAATGACACTCAATGGCAATGACACAGCAGTTTTTCCAGACACAAACAAGTTATGAGCCATAACAACAGAGCTAAACCAGACAGTCACAAGGTCAAGTTATGATTAAGGACTCTGTCCGAAACGCGTAAACTGTTTTTGGAGTCTGTACACTGCACTTGGCTGTTCTGAATTTTCAAATAAAGCGCCTAAAAATAATACCGTTGCTGGATTTTTCCGTTCTCTTGGATCTCGGGCCTTTGCCAAGGCTGTCCGTGTAAGGTGCATACCTGTGCTGCAGGTGAGCTGGACTGTTTTTGCTTAACCAGTCACAAGGTCAGTCTGTCTGGTTTTGGTGGTAAACAAGTATGCCCCCCCCCCAAACATGCTCTTCTCTAAACACTATGGTAGGTGTGGAAAATTGCCAGCTTCTAATTCAAAGTCCCCAAAGTCTCTCAGTGTTCATTAACCCTTTCCACAGTGCCATGCAAACTCAGTGCATGTTAACCCTTTAAACTGAAATAAAGTAAAGAGTTGATGACTTTCCATAGGGGAAATAGGAGCACCACAGTAGAAGTGTGTGTGAGAGTGCCATCCTAAGCAGCTGTGGCAGGAAAAAGTTTCCTCTTTCCAGGAGATGAGCAGTAACACTGAGCAGAAGTCCACAGCCTTCCAGGAAAAAGATCGGGAAGAACAGAAGATCATTGACAGATAATTAATTAGTAGTGTTGAGCGAGCATGCTTGGCCGAACACCGAGTGTACTCGAGCGCACAGCTCGAGTCCCCTAGACGGATCAATGCAAGTCAATGGGGACGGATCTGTTGGTGTGACACACTAGTAAATGGATCCGTCCTCATTGACTTGCATTGGAGTCATGACGGATCCGTTCTTACCTTTCCCTACAGCTCCCTCCTCCAGTCCAGCAGGTGGCGCTGTGGTAATAATTACCACTCTGCACGCCGTCTTCCTATATTCAGAACAGAGCGGGAAGCGCTGCGCCTGGAGGACCCCGGGGGTCCGGCCACCACCAGGCGCAGCTCCCCGCTGCGCTCATAGAAATGAATGGGAGCCGGGCCGTGCATGCGCGGTGCGCTCCCATTTATTTCTATGGAGCCGACGGAAGTAGCCGAGCTAGCGCTCGGCTATTTTAGGCGGCCCCATAGAAATGAATGGAGGGCGGCTGCGCATGCGCAGTGCGCCCTCATTCAGTTTGGGGGCTCCGTTCTGGATATAGGTGCGGGTCCCAGTGGTGGGACCCGCACCTATAAGACAATGGGGGCATATCCTAGCGATATGCCCCCATTGTCTAAGATGAGAATACCCCTTTAATTAGTTCATACAAATTATTCAGGCATTAAGACATGGTATTATCATAGACGGATCTTCAATGTACGTAACCTCATAGGATCTAGTTTCAGCACATTATAAAGACCAACGCACAGTCTGACAGAATTGGTTAGCCGGCGATGATCCAATCATGTGACTTGTCAGGACGCATGAACGGTAACCTAGATACCAGACACGCGTCTTGAAGGGCGGCCCTCAGGTCATTGAGGTTCTGAGCTACACAGTTACGAGCCTCTACACGGCGACTCATAGGGATTAAGGTCTGGAGAAAGTGTAGGCCACTCTATTTGAGGTCCCCCAGTCTCCAGCAGCCGTTCTCTAATGATGGGACCTCGATGAGCTGGAGCATTGTCTTCCATGAAGATGACATTAGGCCGGTGTTGTTTCTGCAGAGGCACAATGACTGGATTAATGATGTTCTTCAAGTAGTATGGGCTCAGTGTCGGACGTAGATGCTCCCTGGCCCATACAAGATGATGACGCCTGTGCCTGGTGGTGCAGTCAGGTACCTTGCAGGTCGTCTAGCACGCAGACCTCGCTGGTGTAAATAATTCTGAATGGTCTGAGGTGACACTTGGTGCCTCTCACCTCCCTTAAATGTGCCTGGAGTTGTGTGGTATTCATCATCCGGTTCCGTAGGGCATTGTTCACAATGAAGAGGTCATCAGTGTGGGATGTGGCCAGAGGACGTCCACTTCTCTGCCTTTTTGTGACTCTTCCAGTCTCTGTATCTGTCATACAACCTGCTGAGGACACTCTGTGACACTCTACACTCAGTGACCACTTCCGTCTGAGAACGTCCTGCTTGAAGCCTCACAATGGCGAGGTACTGTTCACCAATTGTTAGGTGTCGTCTTGGTCTCATGATGTCAGATTGTGAGCAGCATGATGAGGAGGACTGCTTAAATACCAATTCTAACTGAACCAGGGAATTTATTGTGTAATTCATGGATCAAACACCTGTTGTGAATTTTGCCGTTAAGATCCTTGTTAGAGAACAGCAAGTTATGCAAAAAGTCCTGAAAAATTTAACAGTTGGACGTGTGCATTCAGAAGGTCAGAGAAGGTCACATTAAGTACACCTGAGAGTGCACACCCAAGAAAAATATCCCTAACTTTTTGTGAGTAGTGTATATATAAGGACATATAGGATGACCCGGAGTGTGGCTAAGGACTGGGAATAAATACAAGACCTCATTCACATGACTGTATCCGTTTTTGCAAAACACAAATTGCGGATCTGCAAAACTCGGATACTGGTTGTGTGCACGGCCCTTCATAGAAATGCCAATTCTTGTCCGCAAAACTGAGTGCCGTCCGTATCTTTTGCAGCCCCTTCTCTTCCCCCCTCCACAGCAGAGCTCTCTCGTACCAAATCCACCAGGGCAGGGACAGGATGCATGGTATCATGGTCTTGAATTGCACAGCTGGGTGTACTGGTCCTTTAAGAGAGTACTAGAAGGTTGTTTACCCCTCTTTTTCAGCACTTTTCTCACATCTGGTGTTGCACAAGAACGTCCCCAAGAGATGAAAGTTCAAGCCACCAACTCAAAATCCGGAAAATTGTCTCTGTTCTGTTAGCGCTAATGCTTCCAACAGCTGAGGGTTTGTTACAGTGCATCTTACAATGTGGACAATCCTCTCTAAGCGGCACAATTCTCTGCTGAACTCGTTACAATGTGTCAGTCTGTTGAGGATTGAGCTTTTTTCGCTGACCCCTTGGCATGGACATCCTGCCAGCAGCGGTTCTCTGTCAGGAATGTGGAAGAATCGGACACTTGTCCTTTGTTACTGGCTTCTCTGGGATGAGGGGGCTGCACTGGTATACTGGGGGCTGCACTGGTATACTGGGGGCACGTTACACCAGGGGGCAGCTATTGGGGGTTGTATTACCTTCTACAGTGCCTTGCGAAAGTATTTGGCCCCCTGGAACTTTTCAACCTTTTGCCACATTTCAGGCTTCAAACAAAAAGATATAACATTTTACATTTTTGGTGAAGAATCAACAACAAGTGGTCACAATTGTGAAGTGGAACGAAATTTATTGGATCATGTAAACTTTTTTTGTAATAATAAAACTGAAAAGTGGGGCGTGCAAAATTATTCGTCCCCCTTGCATTAATACTTTGCTGCGATTCCAGCTGCGGTCTCTTGGGGGACGTCTCTATCAGTTTTGCACATCTAGAGATGACATTCTTGCCCATTCTTCCTCTTTGAGGTTGGATGGAGACGTTTGTGAACAGCAGTTTTCAGCTCTTTCCACATCTTCTCCATTGGATTCAGGTCTGGACTGTGACTCGGCCGTTCTAAGACCTGGAGACCTTTATTTTTGAACCATTCCATTGTAGATTTTGCTTTATGTTTGGGATCATTGTCTTGTTGGAAGATAAATCTCCGTCCTAGTCTCAGGTCTTTTCATCCAGAACGGTCCTGTATTTGGCTCCATCCATCATCTTCCCTGTCCCTGCTGATGAAAAGCCCAAACCATGATGCTGCCCCCACCATGTCTGACAGTGGGGATGGTGTGTTCAGGGGGATGAGCTGTGTTGCTTTTATGCCAAACATATCGTTTTGCATTGTTTCCAAAAAGTTGGATTTTGGTTTCATCTGAGCAGAGCCCCTTCTTCCACATGTTTGGTGTCTCCCAGGGGCTTGTGGTAAACTGTAAACCAGACTTTTTATGGATATCTTTGAGAAATGTCTTTCTTCTTGCCACTCTTCCATAAAGGGCAGATCTGTGAAGTGTTGGACTGATTGTTGTCCTATGGACAGACTCTCCCACCTCAGCTGTAGATCTCTGCAGTTCATCCAGAGTGATCATGGGCCTCTTGGCTCCATCTCTGATCAGTCTTCTCCTTGTTTAGAGGGACGGCCGGGTCTTGGTAGATTTGCAGTGGTCTGATACTCCTTGCATTACAATATGACGCTTGCACAGTGCTCCTTGGGATGTTTAAAGCTTGGGAAATCTTTTGGTCTCCAAATCCGGCTTTAAACTTCTCCACAACAGTATCAGGGACCTGCCTGGTGTGCTCCTTGGTCTTCATGATGCAGAACCCTGAGACTATCACAGAGCAGGTGCATTTATACTGAGACTTGATTACACACAGGTGGATTCTATGTATCTTCATCAGTCATTTAGGACAACATTGGATCATTCAGAGATCAGAGATCAACTTCTGGACTGAAAGGAAATGGGAAAGTTCCAGGGGGCCGAATACTTTCGCAAGGCACTATATATATATATATATATATATATATATATATACACAATAAGAGCAGAGACATGGGGGGATGAATGGACATGTAAAAAACAACAGACTGTCAAAGACCTTGAGAATGACTCCTTAATTATCTTACAGCAGATAAGACGTGTAAAAGTTTTATGGTCTCTAAATTGACATTATCTCAGAGACTTGGTGCCTCTACTATGTCTAGTAAAAAGTGCCTGTCTGCCCACTTTGATGCCAGTTTTCATGCCCAGAACCTGTTTGTGCCAGGCTGATCTCCACTGCAGGACACAGTACAGAGCTGTCCTCTGCATGTCTCCTTCTCAAACTCCACCATCCTTGTCAAAGCATATCTGTTGCGGGAAGATCCACTTCATCGTCCGCATGGAGCTTTTGAAAGACACTCAGGAGGATACAATACTAGTTTGAAAAAGCGCGCGGGAACCCACGTGGGACGCCGGCGCATCCGGACTGTCGGCAACTACACCACAACGCCGAGAAAGCTGAAGAGGAACGCGACCACAGAACATCTACGGACACCACGGGCCCCAACTATCGCAGGAGTGGTAATGTAGACAACCAGACTGTACTTCTTGCCTACTTTACAGTGTGGTACTTGATTCTTCTTTTCCTCACTGAAAATATTGAACAATATTGAATATATTATATACCATGTACTACCATTGGATATGACCTGATATTACAATAAGAAACTGGTCTAACATTACAAACCTCCATTTACTAAGTGAGAACCTGAGTAGAATGGGACTACCTGTCACATCCATTGAAGATATATGATAAATATATTCCTCTAACGGACAGAACAGAATTATCTTGGGCACCTTCTAATTTTTATTACTTTTTATTATTTGATTTTTTTATTTTGTACTTTTTATATAATTTTTTGGATTTTATTATTATTTATACATTATTTTGCATGTCTACCAGCGCTGGTTCAAAACATTTGTAAACCCAATTATTTTTTACTTCTTATATTTTATACTTACCAGTATAAAATTACCTATTAGCTCAATAAAATAGTCATATTTTATATCTATAATATTTTTATAAATACTTGTTTAATAAAATAATTTTAAAAGGAACTGGATGTTGAGTGTGCTCATCACAACATTCATTTATATGTACATTTCTCTATATTGGTAAGGGTATAACCAAAGTGATTTGCAGCACCCCTAATCCGTCATTTTTAATCTGGTGAGCCACCAATACCTACTGATCTCCACTGTATCTGATGTGGGGCTTCACCCTCTGTATGTTGGCAGTGTGAGATCACTGGCCCGAATTCATTTAACCCCTTAAAAACATCAGTTACTTATTCAAATCAGTGAAAAGTGCCTGTCTGCCCACTTTGATGCCAGTTTTCATGCTCAGAACCTGTTCGGGCCAGGCTGATCTCCACTGTATCTGATGCGGGGCATCACCCTCTGTATGTTGGCAGTGTGAGATCTCTGGCCCGAATTCATTTAACCCCTTAAAAACATCAGTTACTTTTTCAAATCAGTGAAAAATGCCTGTCTGCCCACTTTGATGCCAGTTTTCATGCCCGGAACCTGTTTGGGCCAGGCTGAACTCCATGGTATCTGATGTGGAGCTTCTCCCTGCGTATGTTGGCAGTGTGAGATCACTGGCCCGAATTCATTTAACCCCTTAAAAACATCAGTTACTTATTCAAATCAGTGAAAAATGCCTGTCTGCCCATTTTGATGCCAGTTTTCATGCCCAGAACCTGTTCGGGCCAGGCTGATCTCCACTGTATCTGATGCGGGGCATCACCCTCTGTATGTTGGCAGTGTGAGATCACTGGACCAAATTCATTTAACCCCTCAAAAACATCAGTTACTTATTCAAATCAGTGAAAAGTGCCTGTCTGCCCACTTTGATGCCAGTTTTCATGCCCAGAACCTTTTCGTGCCAGGCTGATCTCCACTTTATCTGATGCGGGGCATCACCCTCTGTATATTGACAGTGCGAGATCTCTGGCCCGAATTTATTTAACCCCTTAAAAACATCAGTTACTTATTCAACTCAGTGAAAAGTGCCTGTCTGCCCACTTTGATGCCAGTTTTCATGCCCAGAACATGTTCGGGCCAGGCTGAACTCCACGGTATGTGATGCGGGGCTTTTCCCTGCGTACGTTGGCAGTGCGAGATCACTGGCCCAAATTCATTTAACCCCTTAAAAACATCAGTTACTTATTCAAATCAGTGAAAAGTGCCTGTCTGCCCACTTTGATGCCAGTTTTCATGCCCAGAACCTGTTTGTGCCAGGCTTATCTCCACTGTATCTGATGCGGGGCATCACCCTCTGTATGTTGGCAGTGTGAGATCACTGGCCCAAATTCATTTAACCCCTCAAAAACATCAGTTACTTATTCAAATCAGTGAAAAGTGCCTGTCTGCCCACTTTGATGCCAGTTTTCATGCCCAGAACCTTTTCGTGCCAGGCTGATCTCCACTTTATCTGATGCGGGGCATCACCCTCTGTATGTTGACAGTGCGAGATCTCTGGCCCAGATTTATTTAACCCCTTGAAAACATCAGTTACTTATTCAACTCAGTGAAAAGTGCCTGTCTGCCCACTTTGATGCCAGTTTTCATGCCCAGAACCTGTTTGTGCCAGGCTGATCTCCACTTTATCTGATGTGGGGCTTCACCCTCTGTATGTTGGCAGTGCGAGATCTCTGGCCTGAATTCATTTAACCCCTTAAAAACATCAGTTACTTATTCAACTCAGTGAAAAGTGCCTGTCTGCCCACTTTGTTGCCAGTTTTCATGCCCAGAACCTGTTCGTGCCAGGCTGATCTCCACTGTATCTAATGTGGGGCATCACCCTCTGTATGTTGGCAGTGCGAGATCTCTGGCCCGAATTCATTTAACCCCTTAAAAACATCAGTTACTTATTGAACTGTGAAAATTGCCTGTCTGCCCACTTTGATGCCAGTTTTCATGTCCAGAACCTGTTCGGGCCAGGCTGAACTCTAGACTGTCTGATGCAGGGCATCACCCTTTGTATGTTGGCAGTGCGAGATGTCTGGCCCGAATTCATTTAATTCCTTAAATCACACTTTCTTTGTGCCCACTTTGATGCCCATTTTGTGGCCATCTTTTGTATTTTCATGCTGCTTTCAACTGATTTACATTAAGCACGGCTCACTGCAACCTTTTATTGCACTGTTGATAAGGTGTCCTCAAAATCCTTAAATAAAAACAAAAAATAAAAATGATGTGAATAAGAAACTGATGAATAAGAAACCAACTTCAGCCTTGAATAAGAAACTGGCCAAATAAGAAACCAACTTCAGCCTCGTCCTTATAGATCAGATATCTAGGGGTATGTGAGGTAAATACCCCTTATAGATCAGATATCTCGGGGTATGTGAGGTAAATACCCCTTGTAGATCAGATATCTGGGGTAACATGAGGTAAATACCCATCATAGATCAGATACCTGGTGTTACATGAGGTAAATACCCCTCATAGATCAGATATCTGGGGTAACATGAGGTAAATACCCCTTATAGATCAGATATCTCGGGGTATGTGAGGTAAATACCCCTTATAGATCAGATATCTGGGGTAACATGAGGTAAATACCCATCATAGATCAGATACCTGGTGTTACATGAGGTAAATACCCCTCATAGATCAGATATCTGGGGTAACATGAGGTAAATACCCCTTATAGATCAGATATCTGGGGGCATGTGAGGTAAATACCCCTTATAGAGCAGATATCTGGGGGTATGTGAGGTAAATACCCCTTACAGATCAGATATCTGGGGTAACATGAGGTAAATACTCTGCATAGATCAGGTGTCTGAAGTTACATGAGGTAAATACCGCTTATATATCAGGTATCTGAGATTACATGAGGTAAATACTCCTCATAAATCAGGTATCTGGAGGTATGTGAGGTAAATACCCCTCATATATCAGATATTTGGGGTTGCATGAGGTAAATACTCCTCATAGATCAGATATTTGGGGTTGCATGAGTTAAATACCCCCATTCATCAGTTATCTGACTTAATATGAGGTAAATACCCCTCATAGATTAGATATCTGAGGTTGCATGAGGTAAATACCCCTAATGGATCAGGTATCTGGAGGTATGTGATGTAAATAACCCTCATAGATCAGATATCTGAGGTAAATACCCCTCATAGATCAGATAACAGGTGTTAAATAAGGTAAATACCCATCATAGATCAGATAATTCACCATGAGACAGCTGCATGAGCCTTCACCATGAGACAGCTGTGTGAGCCTTCACCATGAGACAGCTGTGTGAGCCTTCACCATGAGACAGCTGCATGAGCCTTCACCATGAGACAGCTGCATGAGCCTTCACCATGAGACAGCTGCATGAGCCTTCACCATGAGACAGCTGCATGAGCCTTCACCATGAGACAGCTGCGTGAGCCTTCACTATGAGACAGCTGCGTGAGCCTTCACTATGAGACAGCTGCATGAGCCTTCACCATGAGACAGCTCCATGAGCCTTCACCATGAGACAGCTGCATGAGCCTTCACCATGAGACAGCTGCATGAGCCTTCACCGTGAGACAGCTGTGTGAGCCTTCACCATGAGACTGCTGCGTGAGCCTTCAACCTGAGACAGCTGTGTGAGCCGTTACTATCAGACATCTCCTTGAGCCTTCATGATGAGACAGCTGCAGTTTCAGAAAGAGCAGAGCCTCTAGGTGTAATGGTAATGCCCCCGTTGCTCCTAGGGGCTCATTTGCATATAATAAAACATCATTTTTCTCAACAACACGGGCACATATGAACATGGGACCAACAGATGTCTTCAGCTGCCAAGTGCACATGTAAAAGGTCAGCCAGTGTCATAGGGACAAAACTGCTGACAGATGCCCTATAATAATTCCAGGACAGATGCCCTTTGTCACATACACACTGCGTCTCGCGACCAGGGATGGGTCTGCCGGGGTCAGACTACCTCCAAGCTCTCACTCAGGCTGCAGAGAAAGCGTAAATCCCCACAAACACACACAGACTCAACAACCCAAACACACCACCAACTTTGACGTAAGCCAGAAACGTTGCACAATCCATGTATAAACGCTCTGCTCATGAACAGTCACACAATCACACCTTCGAACTACGGATTCTTTAGAGCAACAAGGCGGACTTATAAAGGGAATAGTTTATACACAAAAAATATTGCAGAGCTTACAAAACTCTTAAAATGAGATAAAAATAACGTATAAAACAGTAAAAGTAAAATAAATGGGAGAAAAACGGTAAGAACTTACTGCCCCCGGGAGAAAGGGAGGAAATGGCTACCTGTCAGCTTGTCTGTGACTCAACTGGCCCACGACGACCAATCCACTTTCCAGGAAACTGTTCATGTAGGAATGCTCGGACCTGACACCCATATTGTGGTGGTCACCATCTTGCTGGAAAAACTCAGGGAACGTGCCAGCTTCAGTGCATAAAGAGGGAAACACATCATCATGTAGCAGTTGAATGGCCCCCAAGGTCTCCCGATCTGACCCCTTTAGACTTTTATCTTTGGGGTCATCTGAAGGCAATTGTCTATGCTGAGAAGATGTGAGATATGCAGCACCTGAAACTACAGATACTGGAAGCCTATGCTAGCATTTCTTCTGCGGTGTTGCTATCAGTGTGTGAAGAGTGGGAGAAGAGGGTTGCATTGACAATCCAACACAATGGGCAGCACTTTGAACACATTTTATAAGTGGTCAGAAACTTGTAAATAACTCATGAAAGAATAAAGGTACATTAAAACCAAGCACACCACTGTTTTTCTTGTGAAATTCTCAGTACGTTTGATGTGTCACAAGACCCTCTTCCCATTGAAAAAACTAAAGTTGGATCCAAAATGTCCGACTTCAAAATGGCCGCCATGGTCACCACCCATCTTGAAAAGTTTCCCCCCTCCCATATACTAAGGTGCCACAAACAGGAAGTTAATATCACCAACCATTCCCATTTTATTTAGGTGTATCTATATAAATGGCCCGCCCTGTAGTTGAGCTTAGGCTACTTTCACACTGGCGGCAGGCCTGATCCGGCAGGTGAAGGGTGCTGCCGGATCAGGCCTGCCGCAGTGACATGTGTGGAGCCGGAACCGCGCTCCGGCCCCACACATGTCACACAGTACATACATATACATACACATAAACATACACACACATATAGACATACAAACACACATACATACTTACATGCTCCCCGGCAGGTCTTCGGAGCGTCAGGACGGCTCACACAGGTCACGATTCCCCACAGCGCCCTCTGCTGGGCGCCTGGTGGAATCGTCATCTGACGATTCCACCAGGCGCCCAGCAGAGGGCGCTGTGGGGAATCGTGACCTGTGTGAGCCGTCCTCACGCTCCGAAGACCTGCCGGGGAGCATGTAAGTATGTATGTGTGTTTGTATGTCTTTATGTGTGTGTATGTTTATGTCTGTATGTGTCTATGTGTACCCGGATCCGTAATGGACTCCATTGAAAGTCAATGGAGGGCGGATCCGGTTACCATTATGGTCACACCAGACGGATCCACCCCCATTGACTTGCATTGGGGGTCATTCCGGATCCGTCTTGGTGCGGATGCCTGGACCGGAGAGCAAACCGCAGCATGCTGCGGTTTGTTCTCCGGTCTGAAGACGGAACGGAATGCTTTCAGGAGCATTCCGTTGTCTTCAGTTCAGTTTTGTCCCCATTGACAATGAATGGGGACAAAACTGAAGCGTTTTATTCCGGTATTGAGCCCCTATGACGGAACTCAATACCGGAATTTTAAAACGCTAGTGTGAAAGTAGCCTTAGATAATCAAGGATATAGTGGATACAAAGGCACAGAGCTTACGCTATCATCAGCACCCCCCTGCTGAAAGTAGCCTGGCTGCAGCAGAGCGGTCGCTGTGTGTGGAGCAGCTCTACTCTAACAACCTTGCGGTGTGCACCCATTCACAATTTTGTAGTGTAGACCCATTCATTTCAATGGGGCCTCAAAAGATGCTGGCAGCACCGTGGTTCCGTTCCACAGAAAGGCTGGAGCATGTCCTGTTCTTGTTCTATTATGGTTGCGACACAAAACACGATGGCCGTCTGAATGAGGCCTAAGGGGACAATTTTTTATTATTGTATTTTACTCATTTTGACCTAAAAATAATTTTTTTTCAGTTGGTCTTTAATAAAAATATTCAGCTGTTCTGTCACAAAAGGTTAACTGTTTGTTTAGCTGTGGTAGTTTCACTTTGTGCCCGTCATCTAAGGCCTTGTTCACACGTCCGTTATTTGATCAGTTATTTCCGTCAGTTTTTGTGATCCAAAACCAGGAGTGGAGGCTACACAGAGATCAGGTATAAGGGCTCATGCACACGGCCGGCCCCTGCCCGTATTGCGGCCCTCATACGACGGGTCCACAATACACAGGCACCGGCCGCGTGCAGTCTGCATCACGGATCGCGGACCCATTCACTTCAATGGGTTCGCAATCCGGGAGATGCGGAGCGGAGGCACGGATCGGAACACCATGGAAGCACTACTTCTCTCTAAATTACAACTTATATCAGTGAGATAAGAACTGAGCTGTAATTGTAACGTCAGAGGAGCCATCAGCTGAGCTGCCTGACGGGACAGACTGAAACTTCACAGGCTGCTTGTAGAGAAACTCAAGGCTGCGCAGAGACAGGGACTCAATATTTTCTAATAAAGATCAATTGAAAAAAAATTATTTTTTAGGTCAAAATGAGTGCAATATGTATTAATAAAAAAAATATGTATTGGATGATTTATAGCATGAACCCCCTAGACCAGGGATCAGCAACCTCCGGCTGTTGTGAAACTGCTACTCCCAACGTGCTCCATTTATTTCTGTGGACGCTCCAAGAACAGCTGAGCAAGTGTGCATGCTGGGAGTTGTAGTTTTACAGCACCTGGAGTGCCAGAGGTTACCGGCCCCTGCCATAGACCCTCTGCAATGCAAAGGGTTAAATCTGTGGTAGAAACCCACGGCACGTCAAGTTATGTGCAGATTCCAATGCAGACTTTCCATAGTGTGTGGACAGAAATATTGTAAAATCCCATCCACCCTACGCTGTGTGTATATATGTATACCGTATACACACGTGTGTGAACATCCTGTAGATTTCCCGTGCACTTCCGTGTCTGATCACATGTTCTCATCTCTTTCAGGCGGCCTTACTATATTCACAGTGTGAGGAAGGTCAGAACACAGGGTTCAAAACACAGAACCTTACAGATAAGTTCTCTAATACTCCACTCCTGTTAACTGTAACCCCACCCTCTTATGATAATGAGATGACTGCTGACCCCACCCTCTTATGATAATGAGATGACTGCTGATCCCACCCTCTTATGATAATGAGATGAGTGCTGATCCCACCCTCTTATGATGAGATGAGTGCTGATCCCACCCTTTTATGATAATGAGATGAGTGCTGATCCCACCCTCTTATGATAATGAGATGAGTGCTGATCCCACCCTTTTATGATAATGAGATGAGTGCCAATCCCACCCTCTTATGATAATGAGATGAGTGCTGATCCCACCCTCTTATGATAATGAGATGAGTGCTGATCCCACCCTCTTATTATAATGAGATGAGTGCTGATCCCACCCTCTTATGATAATGAGATGAGTGCTGATCCCACCCTCTTATTGTAATGAGATGAGTGCTGATCCCACCCTCTTATGATAATGAGATGACTGCTGACCCCACCCTCTTATGATAATGAGATGAGTGCTGATCCCACCCTCTTATGGTAATGAGAAGAGTGACGATCCCACCCTCTTATGATAATGAGATGAGTGCTGATCCCACCCTCTTATGATAATGAGATGAGTGCTGATCCCACCCTCTTATGATAATGAGATGAGTGCTGATCCCACCCTCTTATTATAATGAGATGAGTGCCGATCCCACCCTCTTATGATAATGAGATGAGTGCTGATCCCACCCTCTTATGATAATGAGATGAGTGCTGATCCCACCCTCTTATTATAATGAGATGAGTGCTGATCCCACCCTCTTATGATAATGAGATGAGTGCTAATCCCACCCTCTTATGATAATGAGACGAATGCTGATCCCACCCTCTTATGATAATGAGACGAGTGCTGATCCAACCCTCTTATGATAATGAGATGAGTGCTGATCCCACCCTCTTATTATAATGAGATGAGTGCTGATCCCACCCTCTTATGATAATGAGATGAGTGCTAATCCCACCCTCTTATTATAATGAGATGAGTGCTAACCCCACACTCTTATGATAATGAGATGAGTGCTAACCCCACCCTCTTATGATAATGAGACGAGTGCTGATCCCACCCTCTTATTATAATGAGATAACTGCTGATCCCACCCTCTTATTATAATGAGATGAGTGCTGATCCCACCCTCTTATGATAATGAGATTACTGCTCTGACCCACCCTCTAATGATGAGATGACTGCTGATCCCTCCATCCTATTATAATGAGATTAATGTTGATCTGCCCTCTTATGATAATGAGATAAGTGCTGATCCCACCCTCTTATGATTATGAGATGACCGCTGATCTCACCCTCTTATTATAATGAGATGACTGCTGATCCCACCCTCTTATAATGAGATGACTGCTGATCTGCCCTCTTAAAATAATGAGATAACTGCTCTGACCCACCCTCTAACGATGAGATCACTGCTGATCCCTCCATCTTATTATAATGAGATGACTGCCGTGACCCACACTCTTATGGTAATGAGATTAATATTGATCTAGCCTGTTATGATAAAGAGATGACTGCTGATCCCATGCTCTTATGATAATGAGATGACTGCTGATTCCACCTTCTTATTATAATGAGATTAATGTTGATCTGCCCTCTTATGGTTATGTGATGACTACTGATCCCAGCATTTTATGATTATGAGATTTCTGCTGTGACCCACACTCTTATGGTAATGAGATGACAGCTGAGTTGAGCTGCCCTCTTATGATAATAAGATGAGCACTGATCCCATCTTCTTATATGATAATGAGATGAATGCTGATCCTACCCTCTTCTAATGAGATAAGTGCTGATCCTACCCTCTTCTAATGAGATAAGTGCTGATCCCACCCTTTTATGATAATGAGATGACTGCTGATCCCACCCTGTTATGATAATGAGATGACTGCTGATCCCACCCTCTTATGATAATGAGATGACTACTGATCCCACCCTGTTATGATAATGAGATGACTGCTGATCCCACCCTGTTATGATAATGAGATGACTGCTGATCCCACCCTCTTATGATAATGAGATGACTGCTGATCCCACCCTCTTATGATAATGAGATGACTGCTGACCCTACCCTCTTATGATAATGAGATGAGTGCTGATCCTACCCTCTTCTAATGAGATAAGTGCTGATCCCACCCTCTTATTGTAATGAGATGAGTGCTGATCCCACCCTCTTATGATAATGAGATGACTGCTGACCCCACCCTCTTATGATAATGAGATGACTGCTGATCCCACCCTCTTATGATAATGAGATGACTACTGATCCCACCCTGTTATGATAATGAGATGACTGCTGATCCCACCCTGTTATGATAATGAGATGACTGCTGATCCCACCCTCTTATGATAATGAGATGACTGCTGATCCCACCCTGTTATGATAATGAGATGACTGCTGATCCCACCCTCTTATGATAATGAGATGACTGCTGATCCCACCCTCTTATGATAATCAGGTGACTGTTGAGAAGTGATCTCTACAGAACAAGAAGTGTCAGTTTATTACTCCGATCAGTGGCCAGAGAGAGAAAACTGCAAGATTTCAGGATTTCTTTTATTATAGATAATTACATGGAAAATTAAAAAACAAAACAAAAAAAAAATCATATTCTGACATTCCCTTTAAGTGCACTGGTGTGACTGAAGTCATTGTTATAACGGGGTGGAGACGGTACAACGCCACAGTCACGGACACTATAATAAGCATTCCCGTATGTATAAAGTATCGCTCCTGCAGAAACACAAATGACGGAAATAAATAACAGCAATGACGTTACACAGCAAGGTACCAGTGCCATCATCAGGCATAGTAGTATAAGACACTGGGAGCTCATTAACCCTTTACTCGCTCCTCGTGGTTTGTAAGGCCATGCAGAACCCTCCTGCACTTTGGTTGAGGTGACACTAATAGTCTCAGCATGCCCTGACCGCTCGTCAGGCGCTCTCCGTCTTCAGGGGCCTCCACTTGAACATGGCGTCCTGGTCACAGTCATCTTTCTCCTGCTCTTTGGCCAACTCAAGGAAAACCTGTGGAAACAGAGGGAAGTGAAGACGATGACCTTTCACACTGTACTGTGTGCTATTAGGATGTATGGAGGTAACAGAAGGTGAGTCCTCTGAGCAGAACCTCCCTCTATTAACCCCACGAGGCTCCAATAGCCCTCAGACCGGGCAGTAAAGTGTACGGTACCTGCTCCAGGGTGGACTGGGAGAAGCTGTACTCCTCAATGTCATGGACTCGCTTCGCTGTAGACGGGAGAAGACACAACCATCACTTCCATCCTATAGACGTGTTCTCCACAATACATTCTCCCATCTCAGGTGCCCCCATGACAACACTTCCTGCCCTTATGCTCTGGCCCAGGTCTGACATCTTCTGGTGGCACCAGTGGTCACCACAGCTGTAAGACCCTCATCCTGCAGACCCTCCAGTACAGCGCTGGGGTAGATCCATTGTGAGACTTACCTTCCTCCAGCTGAGAGAAAGCCTGAGATAAGGACTGCACATTCTCCATAGGGATCTTGTAGACCAGCAGCGAGGAGAACCTGTGGAGATGACATGCAGGTTGTCCTCCGCTCTGATGTGACTGCATGAGACGGTCTGTGAATGTCCTCTCATTACCTGTCCTGTCTGTCTGCCTGCGGGAACATCCGGACCACCTCCTGGTGAATCTCATCCGCCCGCTGGGAATCCTTCACCTTGATCTCCAGGAGGTAACCTTTACCAAACTTACTCTTCAGCTGCTGGATGGACCCGATGCACCTGGAGACAGACAGCAGTGTAAAGCATGGGGGTTTCCATACTAGTTGTCAGAACCTGGATCTCTTAACCAGAGGAGTGAAATGCTTGTGACCCCCTGATATAAACCCCCGTCACCTGAGCTTCCCGGACACCATGATGGCGACGCGGTCACACACGGCTTCTGCCTCCTCCATGTAGTGCGTGGTCAGGATGGCTCCTCGCTCCTTGTTCCGGAAAGCTGCTCGGATGGCCCTCCTGTAATAAACAAATAACACATTATCATTGCCTGATGTCACCTCCGGCGCCGCTTATCTCCAGGGGGGAAATAATAGAAAAGTCTGATTCATGTTCACCAAGATGGCCGCCCCTGGACTCAGAAGTCTCATGTCTATGGGCAGTGGTACGACGTCACTCACCACAGTCTCTGCTGCCCTTTTGGATCCAGACCGGTGGACGGTTCATCCAGGAGGGCGATGGTCGGGTTACCCAGCATGCTGATGGCGAAGCAAACCTAGGAGGAAGTGTTCGGGTGACCTCTACATTCATCCATTAATATTATTCCACTTTCTGCAACTTTCTAATACGCTTTGTAACAAACTCCCAGCTGTGAGAAGCATTAGGCCAGAATGATTGAGCCTCTAATTACTGGAATAATGTTTGCAGTTGCTGGCAGCAAGGAGATGTTGAAAATGGGGAGAAACTGAAACCTGCAATTTCTGGGACGTACATGGGATGTGCCACATTAACCATCTGTTTTGCCCGAGTCCAGCTCGGGCAGTGCGAAAAGTAGCCAACTGGGGGGGGGGGTTGGCTGTTTTAGATGGTGATATCTCCTCAATGGCCTGAATTAAAGGTCGATACCATGGTAATTTATGAGGAAACACAGTGGGTAGCAGAGGAAGAAAGCATTGCTTCGCACGGGTATATTAAATCTATTTCATTTAGTGTTTCTGGTTGTCGTTGCAGAAAGAAAGTCACCCTCCCTCCCACCCCTGCAGCTGACAGAAGTTGAATTTTACCTTCATTTTTTCAATCCCTGTTGACTGTGGAGTGGGAGGGGGCGTGGCCTGCCCGAGTCGGGGGCGTGGCTTAGCAAGACCTGGGGCGGAGGTTTTAAGTCCTTCTTTTGAAGGTGGCTTGAATTACAAGTCGATGCCATGGTAATTTAGGAGGACACGCAGCGGGTAACAGTGGAAGAAAACATCTTTTATTACTACTGAACGGTCTTAGTCTAAAATTAGTCTAAAACGTAAGTTATATTTCTGGTAACCGGAATACCCCCTTTAACAGTGTCATCCACAGAGCTCTGCCCCTTTAAAGCATCGAATAGAAATGGCTGGGTTGTTATTGACCTGAGCTCCTCAGCTGGCTGCTAATTACCTGGCTAGGTTGTTATGGAAACCTGTGTGCATGTGGAGAAAATGGAAGTTGGAATTTGAAGTGAAATGCTCCCAGACTAATATTGGCTAATGCAGGTCATGTTTTTGGAATATCTCGGGAACGGTACGTCCTAGAGAGCTGAGACCTGGTCTACAACCTTCCCTGACACCTGATATACCGGTGTGCCGAATTTGGTGAAAATCGGTCCAGTAGTTTGGTCGTGCATAGAGAACAGACAGACAAAAACTCATTTTTATAATATTAAGCGATATCGTCCTCTGTCATGAACATATTGCTGTCAATAAGATCAGGGGGTTAAAGGGGTTGTCCTGGCCCGTTTTTAACCCCTACCTGCTCCCTGAGGGTTGGATCCAGCTCCTTTGGTCCAGCGCTGTCTTCTCCAGACCTTCGGCGCTGCAGGACTTCCATGTGACCCATGTGTCCCAGTGAGGTGGGGGAACGTCACTGCTGCAGTCAGTCATTGGCTGCAATGGTGAGCATGTCTTTACCTGCAGCGCTGGAGGTCCGGAAAAGAGAGGGGTGGCCCCAAGGAGCCAGAACCAAGCAATGGGGAGCATGCTTCAGAAGAAAAGGTCTGTGTGGCGAGAAAACCCCTTTAAATGCATGTTTTAATGCCAGAAAGTACAATGATGTCACATTCAGGATTTTTGGGGTCACTTACTTTTCTGGACACCCCGACAGACAGCTTCTTGGCAGGTTTACTGAGATGTTCTTTCAGCTCCAGGGCCTCAGACACCCTAAGACAAGGAGGGAACATGTCGTACAAGTCACAAGCACTGGGGTCCCTTGTGCCCCCCTCAAGCCCATGCACCGCCACTCTCGGCAGAACGCTCCGTGTGATGTGATGACATCACTGTGAACAGGATCTATCACTGTAGCATTGGGGGGTGATTGATAATAGCGCCCCCTGTAGCGCCAGAAGGCATCAAATTTGTCTCCTGTGCTTTTCAGTTTTAAGCGCCATCGTCTGTGACAACCTTTACAAATATCAGAGATCTGACAACGCAGACAGAGGAGAGGGAGGCATTTACCTCTTTATGGCTTGGTCGGCTTCGTCTTTTCTTATTCCGTTGACGGCTGCATAGATTTCCAGATGTTCGATCGCCGTCAGGCTGGGCCACAGAGGACTGGACTGTGGGCAGTACCCCAGGAGCGCAGAGTTGTTGTCAGCTGCACTGCACAGAACCACCTGCAGAGGGCGGACATCACATACATTCACACCGGTGAGGAGAGGCTGACGGCTTTCTTCCACTCGCCATGGTGTAAAGTGGACCGCACAGATGGTGTCTGCATGCTACTATTTATTTTTTTGACTGGCCCATGGTGGGAAAACGGATCAGAACATTGCGCTCTGCGATCTGCACGGGTTAACGGTCTGGTGTGTGAATTGTCCCCTTGTCCACGACTGTTCAGTCAACATCCAGACTTCAGAATGGTTCGTCTCTGTGAGGCCTTAACCCTTAGGATATAGGAGGTTTTTTTGCGTTTTTGTTTTTCTTCCCTATCTTCCTTGCGCCATAACTTTTTTACTTTTCTGTTCACATAGCTATATGAGGGATTACTTTTTGCGAGACTACTACTTAGTACTTTTTAATGCCGCGTGGTGGCGCCATTCCTCCACCAGTTTACGGGTTTTGCTCCCACAGTGTTCTGTTTGCGGCAAAACTGACCCATGCCCTTCATTCTCTGGGTCAGTACGATTACAACGATTCCGCATATGTATAGGTTTTTTATGTCTAAATAGTATAAATATAAATTGAAACTTTTTTTACATCACATATTCTGACCTCTTCTCTGACATCTTCTCTATAGAGCTGAGTGGGGATCATTTTTTGCGAGATCTGTAGTTTTTATTGATACCTTGTTGGAGTGTGTATCACTTTTTGATCACATTTTATTATCGTATTTTTCGCTTTATAAGACCCACTTTTTCCCCCCAAAAGTAGGGTGAATATTGCCCTGCGTCTTATAAAGCGAATACTAGAGAGCGCTTCCATTAATGGCTGTTCTGAGGTCTGATGGGGGGCACAGTGGGCTGATCTGAGGTCTGATGGGGGCACAGTGGGCTAATATGAGGGCTAATGGGCTGATCTGAGGTCTGATAGGGATCTGACATGGAGGGCTGATATGGGGGTCTGATGTGATCTCCTGAAATTTATGGGGGGGACTGATATTAGGATCCGATGAAAAATATATTTTTTCTTATTTTCCTACTCTAAAATCTGGGGTGCGTCTTATCATCGGGTGCGTCTTATAAAGCGAAAAATACGGTACATTTTGTGGGTAAGAGAAGCAATAAAAAATGTCAAATTGGCCATTTTGGCCCTTTTTTTCCCGTTACGCCATTCGCCGTACTGGAAAAATATTTTTATATTTTAATAGTACAGACATTTTTGGTCGTGGTGATGTCCATGATGTTTATATTTTTATATTTAAGTATTTATTTTTTTATTATACGGAAAGGGGATGATTTAAACTTTTTAAAATTTTTTTATATTTTTTAACAGATTTTTTTTTGTTTTTTTTTGTAATGATTTTGAAGCTCGTATTTGAGCCTACAACATCTATTTTTTTCATTTTGAACAATCATGAATTCTTAAAATGACGTTATTACTGTCTATTGCTCATTTCCTCTGTTGTCCTGCCATTTGGTGGACGAAATATGAATTGCATGCAGTTTGAATGCTCTCATCCTCTTCAGCGAGGCTGAACACTTTCATATCAAGTAACTGCATCCTCACTGGTCACCGGTAACACCCCTGGAAGAGCGAGCGCCCGGGTTTTTGCGCATTTAGATGTCGTGATCTCGCTTGATCACGGCATCTAAAGGCTTTATTACCGCAATCGGCAATAATGAAACAGCAGAGACCTGCCAGCCATGACGCCTGCTGCACGCGCGAGCGGGCACCATGTTTATGACTATCGCTCCATTAACGTACATGTACGGCGCTGGTAGCGAAAGGTTTAAAAGGGTTATCCATGAAACGTTATTAATAACTCATCTTCAGCATAAGTTACCAATATCAGGTCTGCGGGGGTCCGACACCCGGGACCCTCACAGTCGGCTGTTACAAGAGGCCTTGAGTGCCGCACCCTCTTCCTAGGCCAGTGACGGCACAGCACATAAGTCACGTGGCCTAGTTGTCGCTCAGCCCTGTTTAACAATGCAATACCAAGCACTGTCACTATACAGCGCTGTCCTTGCCTATCCTGGCAGAACAGTCATATCAAGTAGAGATCTTGAAAAAGTTTCATTCACAACAAAGCTCAATGAAAACCTGTAGAAGATCCAACAAGATCCCGGGAGGTTGTCTCCCAGAGTCCTAACCGTACTATAGTGTCTGTACAGCCGATGTATAATGGGAAAAACCACGTGACAACCACTGCAGGAGATGCAACTGTGGAGCATTCGGTTGTCACACAACTTTCAGATAGTTCAGATAACTTTATAGACAGAAGACAGGGGTGTACTTACCTCCCCCGCTGTTGGTTCCTCTTCACCAGCCACCATTAATATACATGTAGATTTCCCCTGCCCACGCATTAGGTCTCCAGTAATCCCAGGACTTCACCTGCAAGAAGAAGATTCCACACAGTTGTCCACACCATAGTTGTTCAGATTCAGTCAAGTATCTAAATTCTTCTCCTTTATGTTTATAGTATTATAGTAGTTAATCTTGACATGGAGACAGTATTATAGTAGTTATATTCTTGTACATCAGACAGTATTATAGTAGTTATATTCCTTGTACATAGAGCAAGTATTATAAGCAGTTATAATTCTGTACATAGGAGCAGTATTATAGTAGTTTATATGACATGGGAGCAGTATTATAGTAGTTATATTCTTGTACATAGGAGCAGTATTATAAGTAGTTATATTCTTGTACATAGGAAGCATAGTTCTTGTTAGGAGACAGATTATAGTAGTTATATGTACATAGGAGCAGGATAGTTATATAGTTAGTTACATAGCAGCAGTATTATAGTAGTAGGTTATTATAGTACAGTATTTATAGTACGTTATATTATTGTACATAGGAGCAGTATTATAGTAGTTATATTTTGTACATTAGGAGGGTACATAGGAGCCAATTATAGTTATATTCTTGTACAGAGGTAGTATTATAGTAGTTATATTCTTTTCCATAGGAGTTAGTATTATAGTAGTTATATCTTGTACATTGTTATATTCTTTACATAGGAGCAGTATTATAGTAGTTATATTCTTGTAACATAGCAGAGTAGTTATATTCTTGTACATAGGGCAGTTATTATATAGTTATATTCTTGTACATAGGAGCAGTATTATAGTAGTTATATTCTTGTACATAGGACAAGTATATATAGTAGTTATATTCTTGACTAGGAGCAGATTATAGCAGTTATATTCTTGTAGCATAGGAGCAGTATTATAGTAGTTATATTCTTGTACATAGGAGCAGTATATAGTAGTTATATTCTTGTACAGTATTATAGATAGTACATTATTATAGTAGTTATATTCTTGTACATAGGAGGCAGTATATAGTAGTTATATTCTGTACATAGGAGCAGTATTATAGCAGTTATATTCTTGTACATAGGAGGCAGTATTATAGTAGTTATATTCTTGTACATAGGAGCAGTATTATAGCAGTTATATTCTTGTACATGTACATAGGAGCAGTTATAGTAGTTATATCTTGTACATAGGAGCAGTATTATAAGTTATATTCTTGTACAATGGAGGCAGTATAGTAGTATATATAGTTAGTATTTCTGTACATGTATAGAGACCACAGTATTATAGTAGTTATATTCTTTTACATAGGAGCAGTATTTATATAGTTATATTCTTGTACATAGGAGGCATATAATAGTTATATTCTTGTACATAGAACAGATTATAGTAGTTATTTCTGTACATAGGACAGTATTATAGTAGTTATATTCTTGTACATAGGAGCAGTATTATAGCAGTTATATTCTTGTACATAGACAAGTATTTAGTAGTTATATTCTTGTACATAGGAGCAAGTATTATAGTAGTTATATTCTTGTACATAGTGAGGCAGTATTATAGTAGTTATATTCTTGTACATTAGGAGCAGTATTATAGTAGTTATATTCTTGTACATAGAGCAGTATTATAGTAGTTATATTCTTGTACAATAGGAGCAGTATTATAGTAGTTATATTTCTTGTACATAGAGCAGTATTATAGTAGTTATATTCTTGTACATAGGAGCAGTATTATAGTAGTTATATCTTGTACATTAGGAGCAGTATTAAGTAGTTATATTCTTGTACATAGGAGCAGTTATAGTAGTATGTACATATATTATGTACATAGGAGGCAGTATTATAGTAGTTATATTCTTGTACATGGAGCAGTATTATATAGTTTATATTCTTGTACATAGGAGCATATTATAGTAGTATATTCTTGTACATGGAGTTATAGTATTATATTTTTACATAGGAGCAGTATTATAGTAGTTATATTCTTGTACATAGAGCAGTATTATAGTAGTTATATCTTGTACATAGGAGGCAGTATATAGTTATAGTACATAGGAGCAGTATTATTAGTTTATTATTAGGAGCAGTATTATAGTTATATTCTTGTACATAGGAGCAGTATCATAGTTATATTTCTGATAGGAGCAGTATTTTTAGTAATATTCTTAACATAAGAGCAGTATAAGTAGTTTTATATTATCATTCTTGTACATAGGAGCAGTTTATAGTTTATATTCTATGTACATAGGAGCAGTATTATAGTAGTATATCTTATACATAGAGCAGTATTATAGTAGTTATATTCTTGTACATAGGAGCAGTATTAATTAGTAGATAATATTTCTGTACATAGGAGCAGTATGTACATAGTATTATAGTTATACATCTTATTATACATAGAGGCAGTATTATAGTAGTTATATTCTTGTACATAGGAGCAGTATTATAGTAGTTATATTCTTGTACATAGGAGCGTATTATAGTAGTTATATTCTTGTACATAGGAGGCAGTATTATAGTAGTTATATTCTGTATAGGGGTAGTATTATAGTAGTTGTATTCTGTACATAGGAGCGATATTACAGGTATCTATTAATAGTTATATTCTGTATATAGGACAATAAATAGTAGTTATATTCTTGTACATAGGAGGCGTATTATAGTAGTATTCTTGACATAGAGCAAGTATTATAGTGTTATTATCTTGTACATAGGAGAGTATTATAGTAGATATATTCTTGTACATGGGAGCAGTATTATAGTAGTTATATTCTGTACATTAGGAGGCAGTATTATAGTAGTTATATTCTTGTATATAGGACATAGATTATAGTATTATATTCTTGTACATAGAGCATTTATAGTAGTTATATTTCTTGTATATAGGGGCTATCTTATATAGCATATGTAGTAGTTATTTTCTTGTACACAGATGGCAGTATATAGTAGTTATATCCTGTACATAGGAGCAGTATGTTATAGTAGTTCTATTCTTGTAATAGGAGAGGACAGACGTGTTTGCTGAGCTCCCTGTAGGCGAGGCATGCTTCTGACAGGAGGAGGGAGGGAAGCTGGGCGATGATCCTGGAAAGCTCCAGGCTTGGAGTGTGGCCGCAGCATGGAGATGGGGAGGAAGCTGATGTCTTGGAGATGGTGGTGGTGAGTCCAGTAAAAGTTTGGTTTTTCTGACAAGTTCAAAGTTACCCGGAAAGATTTATTTAAACTGGAAATGGAGATAAGCAGGTTGAGAGATGTCATTAAAAGAGACTGACCAAAAGTGAAGCTGATTGAAATGTGAAGCTTCTGGTATTTATACGTGAAATGGCTTTATTGAAAGAAAAATTGTGAAAGATAAAACCGGTGCCTAAAGTGGAAAACTGGGCAATGGAGAAAGAGCGAGAGGCGAAGCTCAGACTGTGAAGAGGAGGAAATGTGGGGCAGGGAGCTTTGTGCGATTGTGGGTGCAGCACCCGGAGGTCAGGCCTCTCTGGTGCAGGAATAGAGACGACAATGCTGGAGAAAAATGTACTGCAGATAGCAAAGGGTAAGTGCAGCAGACTATGTGTGCACAGTGGCTGAAAAAATGACTTCCTATGAGTGATCCGAGACAGACATTGAGTGAGACCCTGCTCAGTACTGTGAGTGAAACACAAGCTATCACAGAACCATCTCAACAGGCTGAATCACCACTGTGCAGAACCCTCAGCTTGCACAGAGGCAGTGGAGGAGTACAGACTGCAGAGCAATCAGGAGTCGCCTCAGGTGCATCTGCAGCACAATTA
>ONZH01029248.1:0-42081 GCA_900303285.1 Rhinella marina | reverse complement strand
TTATCCAGAGTTTACCAGCAGCGCAGAGTGATTGTAGACTGCCAGATGTCAACTTCCACCAGAACTGGTAGTCAGGTCTCTCAGATTCCTCAAGTCTACAATGAGGAGTGGACGTGGATGTCTGATATCTGCCAGGTGTTGACCAACTTTGAAGAGTCAACACAGATGATCAGCGTGATGCCGCCATTATCAGCCTCACCATCCCGCTGCTTTGCCTGTTGAAAAACTCACTGCTCAGCATCAAGTCAGATGCTTGCGGCTTGTCACAAGAGACGGTGGAGGAAGATACGTCGCTTGATAGCCAGAGCACCCTCCGGTCTGTTTCTCAGCGCGTATTGGAGAAAGGGGATGAGGATGAGGAGGAAGAGGAGGAGAATGTCTCGAGACAGAAGAGGGTACCAATGATCAGTCCTTCTTAACTCCTCTTAACTCTTGAGCGGTGTATGGGCTGAAAGAGGAGGAGGAGCAGGAGGAAATGGGCAGAGTCAGGCCAGTGAGGAGAGGGAATTCTTGCGTGTTGGGGACTCTGGCGGCACATGGCAGACTTCATGTTAGGCTGCCTATCCGTGACCCTCGCGTTAGAAATTTTTTCAAACACCCTATTACTGGGGTGTTCACTCTCCTGGACCCCACAGTACAAGCAGAACCTTCCACTCTCATCCCTGTAGAGGAAAGGAGTATGAGAGTGAATCAATATCAACAGGCCCTGGTGCACAGCTGAAACATCCTTCCCATCTGACGCGCGCTAGTGGCAGAGGGCGTGGTTCTGTGGGCCAAGTAGCGGGGGAGAGGAGGCGAGCAGGCAGCTTGTCCCAGCACTGGCAGGGGAACGCTCTCCAAGGCCTTTGCCAGTTTTAGTCACCCCAGCAAGGACACTATCACCTGTCCCAGTCTAGGCAGAGTTAGGGGTGAGCTTTATAGATAGATGGTGAGGGAGTACTAGCTGACCATACCAACGTCCGGAACCGATCACTCTGCTCCATACAACTACTGGGTTTCAAAGCTGGACATTTGGCCTGAAACTGGCGCTGTACACCTTGGAGGTGCTGGCCTGCCCTGCCGCTAGCGTGTTGTTCAAAGCGGGTATTCAGTGGCAGCTGGTGGCGTCATCACCGATAAGCGTACACGCCTGTCAACTGACAGCGCTGACAGGCTGACGCTTATTAAAAATGAACAAAGCCTGGATTTCACCGGAATTCAAATCTCCTCCGGGGGAAAGCAGCTAAAGAATTAACATTACTTATGTATCCGATTCCGCTTCTCTACTCCTCCTCCTCCTTGTCGTCTTTGCCTAACGCTGACCCAAAAAACGCAATTTTTTTAGAGGGCCAACTGGCACTCTTTTACGACAATTTTCCAGAGGCCCCCTACAGGCCCTCTTTCCAAACAATTTTTTCCGGAGGGCCACCTACAGGCCCTCTCTCTAAACAACTTTTCCGGAGGGCCACTACTGGCCCTCTCTCTAAACAATTTTTCCGGAAGGGCCACCTACAGACCCTCTCTCTAAACAATTTTTCCGGAGGGCCACCTACAGGCCCTCTCTCTAAACAATTTTCCGGAGGGCCACCTACAGGCCCTCTCTCTAAACAATTTTTCCAGAGGGCCCCCTACAGGCCCTCTCTCCAAACAATTTTTCCGGAGGTCCACCTACAGGCCCTCTCTTTAAACAATTTTTCCGAAGGGCCACCTACAGGCCCTCTCTCCAAACAATTTTTCCGCAGTGTCATCTACAGACAATGTAAAACAATGTTTCAGGAGCGTCAAACAGACAGTCCAAAACAATTTTTCAGGAGGCGCAAGTACCAACATTTAGAAAAATTTTTTTTTGCTGAGGGTCGACTTTATGTACTTCAAAAAAAAAATTTTTTTTGGAGGCTCAACAAAAGCCATTTCACTGCATTCTGAGTCGGACAAAGTCATTGGTGGTGTAACCGACATGCTGTGTCTGGCTAAATTTTTGGGTGCTTCACCAGCTACCGCATACTAACTCAGTCACTCTGTTGTCTCCGCCGCCATACAGGGCCACAAAAAATGTTTATGTGGTTCGCCTGCTCCCGCAGTGTCACTCGGTCACTCTGTTGTCGCCGCCATGCTGTGTCAGGCTAAATTTTTGGGTGGCTCACCTGCTACCTCATCTAACTTGATCACTTGGTGTCACCGCCATGCTGTGTCAGGCATATGCCTGCATCGTGTGGCTGGGGATAGGAGAGCAGTGCCAGCATGGGCATGGGTGATGGACCTTCGTTGCACCTAGTTGGGTGCTTCCCTAACATGTGATGGGCATGTGCCTCGCCTTTCTTGGTCTGTGTGAGCACAATTGCCATGAGGGTAACCACCAGGCTGTTGCCTGAGAATTTGGGGTAATGGTACGATTAGGCAGCCTCAGAGGCATCCATGCATGCTGCCCCTGCTGTTTCCTGTCCATTTCCATGGTGTTTCCATCATTTTCTGAGGTTTCCAGGTTTTCACCCAGCCTTCCCTAGGCAGAGCCTTGGTCCCCTGCAAAAAATGCTCGAGTCTCCCATTGACTTCAATGGGGTTCGTTACTCGAAATGAGCACCCGAGCATCGGGAAAAGTTCGTCTCGAATAACGAGCACCCGAGCATTTTAGTGCTCGCTCATCTCTAGCCTGGATGTATTTCTGAGGTGTAATAATATTACAAGTTATAGCTACTAGAAATGGGTTGTTGATCCAGGGAGTTATTCTGATTGCCTGATTGGAGTTGGGAAGGAATTTTTTCCCCTAAAGTGAGGAAAATTGGCTTCTACCTCACAGGGTTTTTTTTTCCTTCCTCTGGATCAACTTGCAGGATAACAGGCCGAACTGAATGGACAGATGTCTTTTTTCGGCCTTATAAACTATGTTACTATGTTACTATGTAAAAATAAAAAGTGGAATCTGATTGGTTGCTGTTGGCAACTAAGCCAGTTCTGCTTTACACTAGTTTGATTAATGACCCCCTAAATATATTTGGTATATCTGTAATTGTACTGACCCAGAGAATAAAGTTATTTGTGTTATTTTTGCAGAAAAATGAACATCGCAAAATTTATAATGTAAAAACTCAGTGGCAGTATTGCATTTTCCCATTTTCCTCCCAGAAAGAGTTAATAAAAGTTGATTAGTATGTGTACCCCAAAATGGCACCATTAAAAAAAATCACAACTTGTCCCTCAAAAATGAAGCATGCATACAGCTACATATACAGAAAAGTGTTCTCTGCCAGCAGTTGCTTACCAGCTAGAGGAGGAGACCACTGCTATTACATGCACTGATCTCCTCTGCAGCATGGGCTGAGGGAAATCCCTGTTGCTAGTAAAAATGACTTATGTATGTAAAGTTAGACAGGAATTATGCACATAAAGATTGTATGGCTTTGACTCTTTATGCCATTTATTTTGCTAGTTTGTGTCTTCTGCATGCCATATAAAAGTGTTATTGTAGGTTTGTATACTGGTAAACACTTAAGAAGGGATATATTATTGTTTTAATTTGGAGACCCACATTTGACTTACATGCACCTCTTATAAGTAAAGATAATGAGCTGAGATACGACAAAATAGATTGTCAGTATATGCTATATGTTAAACAATTACATTCTTTTGAAATTGATTTAGGTTATGGATTTTTTTAACCGTGGTATTAACTCAGTTTGCATATTGACTTTGCTGTGAGTAAAAGTAATTTACTGAAAGCAATAAATAGATGTTAAGTCTAAAATAATTAAAAATTCCAATAATCACTTTTGTTGTGGACAAGGTGAGTTACACAAGTCAATACAGTATTACATGACACAATCAAATCAGTTAAGACAGTAATAATCCCCATCTTAAATCTTAACCTGTTAACTAAACAATTACAGGAAACGTTTATTTGACCTTTTTAATGGCTTTGTGATGTGATATCACCCTGTTACTATATCACACTCAAGTTTAGAATTGCCCCGTCTGTACTTAAGAATAGTTTGCTCATGTTGACTATCAAGAAATTATCAAAATACATACTGATTGCAAAACATATTTTTGCTTAATGCAATAAAATTTCAAGCATCATCTGAAACTAACTGAAAGAAAATGAGTTGATTCACCAAATTTTTAAAATCCGGTTTCTTGTGGGTCAAGTTATATTTTTAATGCAGCAATGTCAATGAGTCAATATCATTATGGAGATACCACATATGTATGTTTTTATCTTTTAGTACAGAGAAGTTGTTGTTTTTTTTTAAACAGATTGTTTTATGTCGTCATATTTATGAAAACCATAACTTTTTTATTTTCTCTGCCAACACAGCTATGTTTTTGCAGGGTGCGCTATAGTTTTTATTCACACCATTTTGACATATAAGGGACCATTTGATCATATTTTTATCCAATTTTTTGGAGGAGGCGAGCTGACAAAAAAACACAATTCTGTTATTGGGGATTTTCTTTCAGTGTCCACCGTGCTAATTAAATGATGGCATATTTTAATAGATTAGGTTACTTTGGACGTTTTGATACATATTTGGGGTAATTTACCAAACTGGTTCAAAGTAGAACTGGCTTAGTAGCTCATAGCAACAGATTCCTATTTTTCTACAAGATCTTGTGATGGGAGATTTGAACCCCTGTGCAAAGTCTTCTGCAGCACACCCCAAGGATTCTCAATGGGGTTCAGGTCTGGACTCTGTGGAGGCCATTCCATATGTGAAAATGATGTCTCATGCTCCCTAAATCTTGGCATTGTCATCTTGGAGTATGACCATGCCATCAGGGAAGAAAAAATCCTATTGTGGAATAACCTGGTCATTCAGGTAGTTAGCGTACCTTATTCTTTGGGAACATAACATTGCTTAACCTAGACCTGACTATTCAATGGGAGGCTCTTACCTATCTCTTTAGTTAAATCCAGGTGGTGACCTTTCTTTTTGGCCAGTGTATATACAATGGGAGAAGGTTTTTTCTAATTTAATTTCTAAAATTTTGATCAGTACTCAGCACCCTGCAATTGTGTTTGTGGCATGCCAAACAGAGAACAGAGGAAGCTCCCTCCTCCAGTCTAACCCATCAGCTGCTGCATATGAAGGGTTAAACTGCCAGGATCTAATTTATTTTTTATCCTGGTGGAGAGAAAGGCCAGGTGCCTGCAAGTAACGTGGGCCAAGCTCCTGAGCCAGCACCATCACAGTGACATAGTGTGTAGTCAGTGTGCAGTCAGTGCCCGTGCTGTGGACCGTAATTTGCGGTCCACAATGCACGAGCACTGACATTGTGGCCACCGCATGCGGATCGCAGACCCATTCATTTGAATGATCCACATCTGACGGCGCAAGCACTACTTTTTTGCCGTGCGGAGGAACGGCCAGAAACACCACGGAAGCACACCGTAGTGCTTCCATGGTGTTCTGATCCGTGCCTCCACTCTGCATCTCCTGGATTGCGGACCCATTGAAGTGAATGCGATCCATGACGCAGGCTACACACGGCCGATGCCCATGTATTGCGGACCCGGCGTATGCGGGCTGGCACCGGTCGTGTGCATGAGCCCTTATGTGGCACAAAATGCTAAGTACAAGCAATTAGTGATGGAAAACAAAAAAAAACATTTACTTGGACAACGTTTTTATGTACAGCCACCTCTTAATTAACACCTTAAGGACCCAGGATGAGAATGCTTGTCCTAAATTGCGAGTACTTAGTGCCCCAGGACAAGCATTCTCGTCCTGGGGTCCTTTCTTACCCCCATCTCGGGTGCCCCCATTAGGAGAACAGATCCTGCTGTTACTGACAGCCAGATCCCTGCTGCATCCACCAGCATCGGAGATGAGGCCAATGGCGGTGGATTGACCCCTCATATGCCGCAGTTTGCGCTCCCTTACCTGCTCCATCGGCTCACTGCGATCGCAGCGCATGAGGCCTGGGAGCCCGGCAGCTACGGAAGCCTATGAGGCCCAGCCCCCAGGCTGGGTCTCATAGGCAATCTATCAGTGTATTACAGTGTGTAATACACAGATAGACAATGCAGTACAGTACGGATGAAACAGGGGTCAGACCCTGTAATGTTGAAGTCCCATAGTGGGACATTAGTAAAAAAAAAAAAAAGTAAAATAAGTGTTTTTAACAATAAAAAAAATAAAGTTTCAATTTAAAAAAAGCCCTTTCCCATAAAAAGTGACATATAAAATTGTAAAAAATAGAAAAAAAAATTTAAAACGTACATATTAGGTATCGCCGCGTCCGAAAAACCTGCTCTATAAAAATGTCACATCCACCCCGCCCGTTCAACACCATAAAAAAATAAATAAAAACTGTGCTAAAAAAAGCCCTTTTTTGTAACCTTTCATCAAAAATTTTTTATATCAAGCGATCAAAAAGTCATATGTACCCAAAAATAATACCAATCAAACCGTCATCTCATTCCGCCAAAAACTAGCTCCTACCTGAGACAATTACCCCCAAAATAAAAAAAAACTATGGCTGTCAGACTATGGAGACACTAAAACATGATTTTTCTTTGTTTCCAAAATGATATTGTGTAATACTTAAATAAATAAAAAGTATATATGTTAGGCATCGCCGCATCTGTAACAACCTGCTCTACAAAAATGTCACATGATCTAACCCCTTAGGTGAACATCGTAAAAAAATAAAAAATAAAAACGGTGTAAGAATAGCCATTTTTTGTCACCTTACATCACTAAAAGTGCAACACCAAGTGATCAAAAAGACATATGCCCCCAAAAATAGTACCAATCAAACATCATCTCATCCCGCAAAAAACTAGCCCCTACCTGAGACAATAGTAATAATACCCAAAAAATTAAAAAACTACATCTCTCAGACACCAACTGTAGGCCTAAGGTTGGAAGACTTCCAGTTAGACTCCAGAAACTGGCAGCTTAAAGAGAGTCTGTCACCTAATCTGAGCGTTTTAGACCACTCAGATCAGGTTACAGACACGTTGACCCTCATTACAATGGTACCTTTCTTTTCTGTGTCCCTCATCGAGATCATGAAAAAGACACTTTTTAAACTTAGGCAAATGAGCTTCTGCAAGTGCCCAGGCCCATCGGCGATGTTCCCAGAAAAACACACCTCTTTCAGCCATCTTGCCTGCCCTTGTTTCCTATTATTACCTCCTCCTCTGCCTCCCAGATAACACACTCCACAGATGGCCTGCACCTGCGCGCTGCTCTGCCCATTAGAGCATAGGGCAGAGGAACAGCTTTTCATATTGCGCATGCGCCAGCCACCTAAAGACAGCTACTCTGAGACTTGCCGGCCCGCCGTCCTCTGGTGTCGCTCGTGACTTCCGCTGGCTGGAGGCAAAGGAAGAGTTAACAATAGGAAACAAGAGCGGGCCAGAGGGCTGAAAGAGGTGTGATTTTCTGGGCATATCACCGAGGGGCCTGGACACTTGTGGCAGTAACAATGCCCCTGGGCACTTGCAGAAGCTAATTTGCATAAGTTTAAAAAGTGTCTTTTTCATGATCTCAACGAGGGACACAGAAAAGAAAGGTACCATTATAATGAGGGTCAAAGAGTTTATAACCTAATCAGAGTGGTGTAAAACACTCAGATTAGCTGACAGATTTCCTTTAAGATCTCACAGGAGCTGATTCAAAAAGTGCCAGTCAGGTCCGCAATGAGAGTTCTAGGAAGTCTGACCTAATCTATAGACGAAGTACCATGGGCATTATCGCACGTTTGTGCATTGCAAACCAGCATCCATACAGGATGAAACCAACATCTATCAACTCTGGTTCATCTAGTGATAACCAAGCCAGAAACTCAGGAATACCTGTCTTGATGGCTACGTCTAAGAAATATTGCACTAGGCAGGTTATTTCTGGCCATTCTGGTAACTTTGACAACAGACGCCTGAGCCACAGATTATGGAGCACACTTTCATATTCTTTGGGTTAAGGGGCAGTGATCTCCACAATATCAGAGATCTGGGAGCAATTTATCTAGCTCTTCATAAAACATACCCAAGAGCCAGTCAGTGTTGGTGTGAACAGATAATATCTCCACCATGTGCTACATCAACAATCAGGACAGGACTCGCTCTGCCCCAGTCAATACAGTCATATTATGACTTGAGAAGCCATCCACATTCAAGGTGCTCTGAATGTTCAGTCGGATCTGTTAAGAAGGTCACAGCTGAAGTAGGGAGAGCAGGCTCTCAACAACTGCATTTTCAAATAGATTGTATGTAGATGGGGTACTCCCACTTAGATCTAATGTGGGCAGCCTCCAATACCAAGCTTAAGAGGTTCTGCACCCTGAATCCAATGGATCATCCAGAGAATAGATGGCCTGTTTTCAGTTGGGAAGGAATTTTCATCCAAATCTAACTCCATTTCCCCTCATATCCCTAGTGCTCCAGAAAATCAGAGGAGAGTCTCAGCAGTAGCCATAGTGCTCATCTGGCCAATAGAGCATGGTTCCCTCACTTGCTACAACTTTCCAGAGGAAATTATTGAAGATACAGTCTGGTTGGTTCTTCTAGGTAAAGTGGGCCTGTAATATCCAAGTCAGTTCAGAACTGAAGAAGGGCTTGTCAGATGTGGTGGAAACATTGCTAACAGCATCCCAGCTACTAATGAAGCATATAGTAGAATTTGGAATATTTACAAGAAGTATGGGTCTTACATTTTTAAAATGAAGATTTCCAGTTAGGAATAAAACTAGTGTTGAGCAAAGCGAAGCTTTCATCGAGGAATTTGATCCGAAGTTTTACGAAAATTCAATTCGTAATAATCTGATTCCTCTAGGGCTTCGTGGTAACGAATCATGTGTTCCTAAAATGGCGGTTGCAAAGCAAAACGAAGTGTAGAGAAGACAAACCCAAGAACACAAGATCACCTATAATGCCGTGCAGGCAGCCAATCCGGAGATAGCCATTCCCTATGAAAGCCTCATCCCACTCAATGTCTGTCATTGTCCTGTAAGCTGATCATAAGAAGAGACGTGGCAAGCACTCATGCACTAGGGACAATCTTGCAGAAAACTATTTATAGAAGAATATTGGAGAGGGTGACTACAGGGAGACTTATTCTGCATCAGTTTTATTTATTCCTAGATTTACTTATTCCTACATCAGGCATAAACTAAGATATATGATTCAATACCAATAAGTTGGAAGCCTTTATTATTCCACTGTCAGCATGCCAATCAATGCTCTCCAGTCTGCACCACTTAATGGGGCCAAGTCTTAATGATGCCATCCTCATCTCTTGATATACTTCTTCCAATCATCCTTCAAAGTGTCCTAGAAAAGTCAGCAAGATGCAGAGAGAGGAGGAGCTGGATGTTCCTGATTAAATATTCTCATTGATATTAGATGAGGTGGAAAAGGAGGAAAAGCAGATGGCAGAAGAGGGGTTCCTAATTGTAGGACAGGAGAGCACTGAGGTTGGAGATGTGGGTACAGCCCCTGTTTAAAGGTGCATTAAAGGTGCCGCGCTGCCATTAATAATGAAGACAAACTATACAGTTCCCACTATACCCACCAGAGTGGCCTGGGTATACCTGATTTATAGCAATTTGTGACAAATTAATTTGGAACAAATCTAATTTCTTGGTGAATTTTGGAGGAGTTGCTAAATCGAACTTTTAAAAAATAATTTCCTTGAGTCCAAAGGCAGCATATACAGTATATCTGTCACGCGAGGTCGGCGTCGCGCTCCCTCTGCACGACGTCGCCGGACCTCTCCACCCCCTAGAGACGAGCAATAGGGAATTGAAGTGCTGGTCTTGTCAGCCAGCACTTCATGAGTTAATTCTCTGTTTGGGTTTAGTACGGGTACTGTCACGTGAGGTCGGCGTCGCGCTCCCTCTGCACGACGTCGCCGGACCTCTCCGCCCCCTAGAGACGAGCAATAGGGAATTGAAGTGCTGGTCTTGTCAGCCAGCACTTCATGAGTTAATTCTCTGTTTGGGTTTAGCCATGTGGTGCTGATCACACCACATGGCTACTTTACATATTGTTTGGACAGCTTGCTCCGCCTCAGGTCATGTGATGCTGGCCACATCACATGATCCTGGGCGGGCTATTTAAAGATGGCAACTGCCTCACTCAGATGCCTGTGATTAGTCTTCTGAGAACAGTGCTGTGTGTTGGACCTTGCTTTTGGATTATTGGTATATTGGATTTTGGCTTTGGACTTAGACTACGCTTTTGTGATTCCCCTCGGTATTTGACGTGACCTCCTGTTCTTGACTTGGCTTGCTGACGATTCTGCTATTGTGTTTGTTTCTGTCTGTGTTCGTCTTTCCCTGTGTTCCCTTCCCTACCCTGTGCACGTACTCAGCATAGGGACCGTCTCCAAGTTACGGTTTTGTCGCCTAGGGCATCTACTGTAAGTAGGCAGGGAAAGAGGTGGGGTTCAGACAGGGCACACTATCCCTTGTTTCCCTGTCGTGACAATATCTTTCCCTAAGAAACACATTGCTTGGAAAAAACATGTCTGGCTAGTAGGTGTGCCCTCCTTTATAGGGGTAGTTAACTATGCTAATTTACTAATGATTTGTCTTCTGTCCTAGACGGGAGGAGCAAGACATTAAGTGCCTTTGGACTCAAGGGAAGATTTTGATTTTACTATTAGAGATGAGCGAACGTGCTCGTTACGGGCACTATATCGCTCGGCGCCCATGCGAACAAATGCCCGCAGGCATTGCGGATCTGTCCTCAGCTACATGTAAGTCAATGGGGACGGATCGTTTGGTATGACACTCATACCAAACGGATCCGTCCCCACTGACTTTCAGTCGGGTGAGGAAGACAGAACCGTTTGGTATGAGTGTCATACCAAACGATCCGTCCTCATTGACTTACATGCAACTGAGGACGGATCCGCAATGCCTGCGGGCATTTAGCACGGGAGCCGAGCGATACAGTGCTTGTAACGAGCACGTTCGCTCATCTCTACTTACTATTCTATTTAATATCTATCTATCTATCTATCTATCTATCTATCTATCTATCTATCTATCTATCTATCTATCCTTTACAAGGGTACTCATTTCCTGCTTACCCTCTAACCAGCACATACTAGTAAATGATGATTAGTTGAAATATCCCATTAAAACTTTCTGCAGTAACAGAATCCTTGCAATTTAATAATCTGTACATAATTATACATTAGAATTAGTATTTTGTACCACTAATTTTGGTAAGCAGAGAATAAGAATTGCCTTTCAGGTAATGCTGTAATTATATAATGTTAGCCACTATTAATTTTGTTTTCTAGGGCTGGAAATAAAACAAGCTGTTAAGATCTTTAATTGTCTCTAAGGACATTATGGAAGATTGAATAACACGAGGATCAAATCCTTTTTTTTCCGTTATTTCTGCCATCAATTACTTTGATGAAATTGAAATATCAGTGTGACAGAATGCTTTAATAGTAAAGATTGATTTCTTTCATTTATATAACATTAAAAAAAGTAATGAGCTGTATGCTTTCTTTATTTATTCTTATTGTAGAGCTGAGATCAGGATCTCCACATACTAATAAGTTACCTCATAATCTGAGCTCTGCTCTCTACTAACAGGATTTTTTTATTTTACCATCCCGTCAGCAGCAACTTGAATGTAGCTATAACTTCCTGGAATGTTTTCCTGAAATTTCTGCCTGGGAAAAGGAATCTATTTCATGTTTGCCACTGGTTTTAGGCATCAAGAGATGCATAAAAAAGCTTCTGGCTCATGGACCATATGATTCATGTAATATTTATTTTTTGTACTTACTTTTATACCACTGACATATTTTGCAGAACTTTACAGAGTTTATCCTCCCTTTTTTATTCCTTATCAGTATGTCTTTAAGAGAACACTAGAGTACCCAGAGGAACCCCACACAAACATGAAGAGAACATACAGACTCCATGCAGATGTTGTCCTTGGATTTGAACCCAGGACCCCAATGATGGAAGGCACCAGTGGTAACCAGTGAGCCCTGGTGCTCTCCAGATCTTATGTTTGCATTTTTATGAACTTGCGAAGTACCAGCCAAGCCCCTGAGTTAACCCAGTTTTTAGTCAAAGCTCTAAGAAGAACTCCTGAAGGAACAAGTTGCATACTGAATGCATGTTGCAGAAAATAACCAAATTTCATCCTTTCAATCTTCTAATTTTCTAAATCTCAAAAAGTCCAGATGCCATCTATTAAACTAGATGGATGGCATCACACAACATAAAACATTTTCATAGATGTCATCTCAGAGAGGGTTTTCAGTTTTCATCTTCACACCCAAACAGACAAACTTGTCCTCTGAAAGTGTACAAAGCATCATACTTGTCAAAATTAATGAGGCATGGGTCCATGAAGATTTTCACATAACTCCAGCTGAGACCAATGAATAGATCTGCCATTGTTGATGGTGGCTATTTATCGCCGGCTAGATCATGTAACTACCACTGTCTGCCATCATGTTCTGTATGGTATGACTGCTGCTGCTGCCACAACTACTACTCCTCTATTGACAATACGGTATAATTACCCGAACAAAGTTGCACATCTACTGCCTTGCCACTACTATTATTCCTGCACTCCAGCGTTGTCTGTTTCAGGCTGTGCTGCTACTGCTGCTGCTATTATTGCTGCCACTTATACTCCTACACAGCTTACTCCTTCCACATCCATACTATACTTCTGCCGCTCCCAATTAAAAGGGAGAATTTTTCCAGACTTGTTCAGAACAAATATTACCCAATGGTCGGCTCAAATATAACCAATAGTAATTTTATTGTAGAATAAAACATAAAACAATGACATAAAAAAAAAATATATATAAAAATCACTATATCAAAAACATAGTGTACATATAAAACATCCCATATATGGTCATAAATGCGGTTATCACGGTCCCTCCAATATTTCAGGTGTGGAGCTCACACAGTATCCTGAAATATAATTTACTCTATATTTTATATTCATATATTGCCAGAAGCCAGTATTTGTCAGTGTTCAGACTTCAGATAGTCCATGACAAAATGTTGATATATTGTATCAAAAGTGGGTCTAATATTGTATTGGACCCACAATATTATACCCACTTTTGATACAATATATCAACATTTTGTCATTTTTTTTTCTGGCACTTCAGGCTCACCTACATTTGGTAGATGTATTTATTATACTCAATATTTTTATGCACGTTTTGCACATCGCACTACCTATCACATTCACATTCATTTGAATGAGACAGGAAACAAGTATATAAGAAATTCACTCATCTCTAATATACATTTATTAACAAAAAAATAATGCCCCAAGACAGAATGTGAATGTAGTAATGATATATGTGATTACAAAATTAGAGTGAGAGAATATGTTTTTTGGAGAAAACTGTACAATTTAAAGGAGTCTTTAGTACCCTGTTGGGCTGCCTCTAGCCTCAATACAAGTTGGGCATTGAGGCACACAGGTTCCAAATAGTATCGTGTGGTACATTTGCCTACATATGATGCAGCTGAGCCTGTAGATCCTGCATACGTATAGGTTTCTGAAGGTGGTATACCAGCTGGTCCCATAAATGCATGATTGGCTGTACATCTGGTGACTGGGCAACCCTTGCTGTGTGTGGGGGAAAACATTAACCTGCTGACAAATGCCAGTAGGAAGTCCTGCCATGAGTGGGGACATTTGTGGCTGTAAGATGTCCTGCACATATTGTTGAGCTTTATGTGTCCCTCATATCACTACTTAGGGTGACTAATGTTTACAAGTGATGGCTCCCTAGATCATCGCACCAGAAGTTGGGACAGTGTGTCTCCACAGTAAAGGATTAAAACATATACCACGACAGAACCTGAATTTATCATTAAAGATGATATGGTTCCAGTCTGTAGCACTCCAGGTTTCTCATTCAAGGTACCACTGCAAACGAAAGCGATGGTTCAGTGATGCACCCCTCTCAAAGTCTGTCAACAGGGCATAATGTCTTCAAGTGCATTGTAGAAGTCAACGATCTCTCAAAAAGAGGCACACTACCCAAGAGTAGCCTCTGAGAGGTATTGGTTTTCATGTAATTGTTTTACAATGCTATTCTGCAACATTTTCAGACATTTAACAAATTTGCTTATTATGCTGGCCATGTAGTAACCTAGTTCAGTTCTCACCTGGCAATATTATATAACTGTTTTTTGTAAAAAATAAAAAAATAAAAACACACATAACCATACGTTAATAACATACCAATAGAGAGATGAGCGAATCGATTCGCCGATTCTTTGATTTGTATCGAATCTTGGGAATTTTTAGCTGCGAAGCGAATCCAAATATTAGGTGATTCACTTCGGATTTGTACGCATTTGTTACGTAGTTTGTTCTATAAATTATACGCTATTGCTACGTATAAGTTACTGTATACGCTGTTGCGTACGAATTCAATTCATTCGCGAACTTTTACTGTTAGTTTGTTTATCGTGCGCAAAAGCCCGGGAAGAAAGCGGTCACCTGACCTAGTGGGCAGGGCTTGCTCTGATTGGCTCAGGCTCGGTAAGCCAGTGACGCATCACTTCTGCTGCGACTGCTGAGATGAGCAGAAGCACTGTGTGTGAAGTTCTGAGACCTGTTTTGTGAAAATTTGATATAATAGCTCTGTGAATCCATATTACACATATCAGGGATACTGCAGGGCAATTGCAGGGGCAGTTCAGGGCTAGTATTTAATCAAGCAGGGAGAGAGAGACAGGGAAAGATAGGGAGAGACAGGGAGAGACAGTGAGATACAGGGACAAAGACCAGCTGCAGGGCCACAGAGTGAATTGAAAAATGTCTGGAATGGATAAGCAAAAGGGGTCCAGTTCCACACAGACATTGAGCTTTAAAAAAAAAGGAGAAGGTGGCACAGGACAGCAGTGCCAAAAGACCTGTAGCCGGAGCATCTACTAGTAGTATTCGCAATACTTGGCCGTTGTTCCACCAGGCTAACCCACCGAGGCGCAAAATTGTAGTGGAGGAGAAAGTAGATAAGGTAGTGGAGTGGATGGCACGCTCATCTCATTCTCAGCCGGATGATTTTCTGTCATCTGCTGATACAGTATCCATATGTAGCCAGGGGTCAGACTCGTCCTGCTCCACCATTCCACTCAAGCAAACCCCTTCATTTTCTTCCACCTCTCGGGCTTCAGTGTTCCCTCCTAGTGGTGTCCCTTCTGCAATTTCTAAAAAAAAAAAGCCACCGAAGCCCACCTTATAATACGGTGGTTATAGAGGACAGCCTCCCTGAGGATTTCTTAGAGGGCAGTCAGAGTTTGGACTGCCCGGAATTGTCAGTTGGTGGGGAACAGCCTAATTTGCATTCTGAAAAATGTGTTGTGGAGGAGTCTGATGATGAATCTGATGTGTTAGACCTGGGAAGCGGATCGGGCTGGTGAGAAGGATTTGAGCTCAGAGGAGGAGGGAGATACTAGTAGTGGCAGCAACAGAGGGCAGAGGCGAGTTAGGCCCAGGGCTAGTGATTTTCTGGGAACTAGCGAGACCCCAAATATAGTGGGGCCGGCACCAGGGTGTAAGCGTGCAAGGGCTACAAGCTTGGCCAGCTGTGAAGGGCGCACGTCGGGTATGTGGAAGTATTTTACCACTCTGCCGGGGGAAAGCAGTATGGCCACGTGTAATCTGTGTAAACAGAAATTGAGCCGTGGGAAAGCCACAAATGTTGGGACCACTGCTTTGTGGAATCATTTGAAGCGGCGTCATGCCGGCAATTTAGAGCAGACCATTAATACTAAAGAGCTGGTTACTTCTCCCGGGGTCCCTTCTGTCAGGCCGGCCACATCCAGGGCCATAGCTCAGCCCACATCCCGGTGTGTAACTAGTACATCCACCTCATCGTCGGCCAGTGCGTGCATTTCTCCACCTCCTCTCATTCGGCAGCCGTCCATTGCCGAGTGCATGGCCAGGAAGCAGTTTTACGCCACAAGTAATCCAACAGTGCGCAAACTGAATGGTCACCTGACAAAGTTGCTGGCTGTGCAGTCTCTGCCGTACCAGCTGGTTGACTGCCCAGCTTTTAGGGAGCTAATGGCTTGCGCTCAGCCATGCTGTCAGGTCCCTAGCCGGCATTACTTCTCCAACAAAGCTATCCCCGTCCTTTACTCCCACATGGCTGACAATTTTGGATGCTCCCTGCAGCTGTCTCTCTGCAGCACGGTGCACGTCACGGTGGACATCTGGAGCAGTGCTTACAGCCAGGGGCAATACATGTCCTTTACTGCCCACTGGCTGAATGTATTTAGTGGCAGCGAGCAAGGAACCCAACAGCAACCGGGTCAATTGCTGTTGGCAACTCCACGTGCTTTCCAACTAGGATTGCAGCAGACCATCAAACAACTATCCACTTCCACCTCCACGGGCAGTCCACCTGCTGGAGCGTCAGGGCAGCGAGTTACCCCTGCTCCTTCATATCACATGTGCCAGGTGAAATGCTGCCATGCAGTGTTAGACTTAGTTTGTCTTGGCAGTAGCAGCCACACAGGCCAGCACTTGCTGCATTACATGAAGCAGCAAATAGCACGCTGGCTGACTCCACGGCAGCTGGAAGTGGGCAAGGTAGTGAGTGACAATGGGACAAATATAGTGGCAGCGCTGAACCTGGGTCAATTCTCGCATGCTCCCTGTATGGCACATGTCCTAAATCTAGTGGTGCAAAGATTTCTACATAGTAACATAGTAACATAGTTTGTAAGGCCAAAAAAAGACATCTGTCCATCCAGTTCAGCCTGTTTTCCTACAAATTTCTAAAAACATTCACTGGCCTGCGCACAGTGCTGGCAAAGTCGCGGAAACTTTGCACTAATTTCAGCCATTCATATGTATCTCGCCACGCTCTGGTGGAACAGCAGCGTCAAAACGGTCTTCCACACCGCTTAATAGGTGACGTGGCGACCCGGTTGAATTCCACTCTTTATATGTTGCAGCGACTCCTAGAGCAGCGTAGAGCAGTGGACGATTTTGTCCAGCAGCAGCCAGAATCTTCCAGCATAGGGAGCAGGTGCGGCTTTGATTTCCGGCAGTGAAGGCTGGTCCGAGATTCCTACACTCTTCTAAGACCCTTAGAAGAAGCCACCAAATTGGTCAGCCGGGACAGCTGCGGTGTGAATGACATAATTTCAATAATATTTGTGCTGGAAAAGACACTCACGCTCATGCAGCAGGGGGCAATGGGGGAAGGAAATCCTGGCCATTTGTCTACCCGCCATGCTGTCACTGTAGGGGAGCCCCAACGCCAAAGTTCCCTTGTGGAGCAGGAGGAGGAGGATGAGGAGCTACAGTTAGATGAAGTTAGTTAGATGTTGTATTTTCGCTCTGGCTGCCTCTCAGCAGGGGTTAACGTACTGTGGCCGGATTCGTGGCCAACCCCCATTACAGTGAATTTGGGCCAGAGCGCGGTTCCGGCCCCACACGTGTACCTGCGGCAGCGCGAATCCGGAGGGACCCTTCACCCGCTGGATCCGGGCTGCAGCTAGTGTAGAAGTAGCCTTACATTCAACTCTAATGAACAGTTGTAGCTACATGGGAATAGTTTGGGGCTGGAGGATCCCATTCCTAACCACTAGTGCTCTTACTGCAGCTGCACTCCCACGTAGCTTGGATGAAAAATAAATTAAATATCTTTTACACTTACTAGAGGCTGCAGATACTTCAGGGGCCGTCCTGCCTCGACGGTGGTGACGCCGTTGTTGACGGTACTCTGCAACATAAAAATGTACACAATTGTTAGATGATGACTCTTTTTAATACTAACATACTACTATTAAGATATTATGGGTGTGAAAGGGGGGCCATATCATATTTTTTCTTCTAAAAAGGTATTTATGGCAATAGATAACGTTATTGTCGCAATAACTTTCTTTATATCGTTAACACGGTGGACTCTGCAAGTCAGCAGGTGGATGTATTGAAAATGTTCACATTGTAATAATAACCATAGGTCTCACCACATGTGTTTTCATGCTACCTACTTGAATTTCACATTCAATGTCATGACCGTAAACAGGGAGACACGCTCACATGATCAGCTCAAACTGGAACCCAACCTACTGTCCCTGCCAACTTGCAGAACAAGACCTAAGCAGCGAGTCCACAACTGGTCGACCATCCCTATGCTGGTAAGTGCAGAGAGCCAAACCAAGCAACAGCAGTAAAAACTGCAGGGACCTGTTCACACAACAGAAAACCCAAACTGACAAACACACAGAGAAGGGTTGTACTGAAATAGATCAAATCCGGAGGGTCAATACAGTACCAAATCACAGAGAGGAGGGTGTTCACAAATAGCCAAGCCAAGGGTCAAAACCAGATGGGACACAGGGTACAAAATCGCAGAGCGAGAGGTCCAAGTCAAACAGAAGTCAAATCCAAATAGAAAATATCCAAAAACGCACATTAGCAACAGGAGCACAGCAAGAGAAAACCTATAACTGGCAAGGGTGTAGTGCCAGCAGGTGGTTTAAATAGAGCACTAAGCCCCTGGATCAGAACCTGATCGGTACAGGGACTCAGCACCCAATTAGACTAGAAACAAGCAGTCCTGCGATAGACAGGCTGAGCAGTCACTCGCATCACCAGGGGCATGACTTAAGTGATGCATCCCCAGGGGGCATGGCTTAAGTGGGGCAACAAGAGGGGACATGGTCTAAGTGATGCTTCACCAAGGGGCGTGGCCTAGGCAGCACATCACAAGGGGGGCATGGCCTGGCAGCACATATGACACATTGCTGCAGTGCCTGCGTCCCAGACTGTGGAGCTGAAGCTCGGACAGGTAAGTTGGTGACATTTAAATTTCATATATAGAGCTTAGTTTTGAAGCTAGATTGGTTGGTTTGCATGCTTCTTAAAAAAATACTTATTTCTGAACAAATGTTGCAAATTGATAAAACCTGGTAAAATGATAAATGATAAAAGTAAACTTTTTATATAAACCTAAAGAATTATCTGGATCTGAAATTCTTTTTTAAACAAAACAATAAAAACAAAGTACAAGGTCATAGACACAATGCTTAAAGGCTGCTCAGTATGTGAACTGCTAATCCTTTACGAATAGGCCATGGAGAGCCAGTGAAGAAGTTTGTGGTGCCTGAAAGTATAAAGGGAATTCATTGTATAAGCAAGACATGAAGGTTTATTTGACACAATGAATTTTACACAAACAAATTTGTTTTCTGTGGAAGTTGAAAAACAGTAATATGCCTCAAAATACAAGTGGAAATATACTATATCCATTATTGATATGAACAATATTCACAAACATTTTTATGCTGCTATGCAACAAGAAAAGAAGAAATTGAACAATGTTTCTCCAGTCTCGACAAGCGCAGAGAACCCAAATCATTTGAATGATGGATTTTTCTGTACTAATCAAGTATACTTGAAAACTAATCCTTGGTTTCCCACATGAAGCATAAATAGATGAAGTCGATAATTTATCGTCTTGGCATAGCTGACACAAAACTCTCATTTTTGGTTGAAATCCAATAAATTAATCTTGAATAAGGCAACACAGAGGTATAATAAACAGCCAAATGTCAACTGTAAGAAAATCATCTTTTTATAAGGCCTTTTTCATACAATGACTTAGAACAAAGAAATATCACATAAAAAGAAAATGATTACAATATATTCAAAGTTTCAAGCAATTTATTTCCATGTATCAAAGCTTCCTTCAGCATATTCTACTTAAAATTTAAAAGATGATATAATAAGTACAGTTACAATACTGTATTACTCATTTCAGTTGCTTCATAATAAGAGACAATACAGGAATTTTTCATTGATAACTCTGATGGCACTATATGTTTTACTTTGTTTTACATTGTTTGCTTTAAAATTAAGACTTCACCTCCTTCAGTAAAAACTTTCTCCAAAGAGACACTTGCAGATGAACCGGCCAAGATGTACTTAAATGGTTGATAAGGGTCACTTTTATAGTTTGTTGATACAGAAGACTATGTAATTCCATCTGTAGTGCCCTCCTGGAGCCAGACTGAGGTCTACAGAGGCACTAATCATTTCTTCTAGCACGTTGCCACATGCTCAAGGCTTCAGTAAATGTATACCTCCACTGTACCAATATTTGGTTTCCCTATTGCAAGCATGAAAAAATGTGAGTTTTCTTATGCATACCTGTAAAAAGCCTTAGATATTTCTGTACATACAGGTTGGCTAAGTGGACAAAGCAGGGAGCAGGTATCGTTTCCACAAATGTTAAGTAGCAGCAATATTTTTGCTGGTATTAAGCAACTTACAAATCTGGAGATGGAGAAAAGCCTTGAAAACTGTTTGAAAGAAGGGCTTACTGATGATGGAAAGATATCCTACTGAGATTGGATTTGTAGAAAGAAGGGTTTTGCTGATTAATAGTGTTGAGCGAACATGTTCGGCCAAATACACTATTCGGACGAACATGGCGGTGCTCAGGACCACACGGTATTCGGCCGAATTCCGCGTGTGCTCAAGCGCCATGCTCGAGTCACCTCCCCACACGCTAATTAGCCAATTAGCGTGCGGGGAGGGATGGCATTCAGTGTAATGCCAGTAGCCATCTTAGCTACTGGCATTACACTGATTGGCTAGCCGGGTCACATGTCACCGGGTGCTATAAAGCACCCGTTGACATGTGACCCGGCCAGTGTTAGACAGGGAGAGCTGCTGCATGTAGGGACAGACAGTGTAGGGAGAGAAGCACGCTAGGCAGGGATAGAAATCGCTAAACAAAGACCCAAAAGCCCTTTTAAGGGCTATTGTATATGACACAAAGCAATATTTTATCATTTTTGGGGTGTTTAAAGGTGGTGTTTCCTCATAAGTTACCATGGCATCGAACTGTAGTTCTGAGCCTTTGTTAAGTTGAGCATGCTCAGTGTGTTGCTATCAGTTCTCTAGTGTGCTGGTGATTACTGAGTAGAGGGGGCGTGACTGGACTGTATATCAGGCAGCCAATCAGTAATCATCAACACTCATGAACAAGCAGAAACTCACAGCAGGAAAGCTAGGGATTGTGGGGATTGTAGTTTTGTGAGGGAAGATCAGGCGCCATGATACTCTCAGTGTGTTGCAGGCTCACACAGGAGCTAGACAAATGGATTGCAAGGTAAATTGAAGCTCTGGTTATATGTATAGGTATGGGTTCTGGTTGGGTCACAGCTTGCAGCCTTAATGCAGTTTTTCAAAAATTAAGTTACTTTAGTGGAATACCCCTTTAACCACTTCAAGACTGGGCCATTTACCCCCTTCCTGACCAGGCCTAATTTTGCAAATCTGACATGTATCACTTTATGTGGTAATAACTTTGGAATGCTTTTACTTATCCAAGCCATTCTGAGACTGTTTTCTAGTGACACGTTGCACTTCATGACAGTGGTAAATTTGAGTCAATATGTTTTACCTTTATTTATTAAAAAAAATCCCAAAGTTAACGAAAATTTGAAAAAATTCACCGTTTTCTAAATTTGAATCTCTCTGCTTTCAAGACAGATATTGATACCCCACAAAATACTCATTAATTGACATTCGACATGTCTACTTTATGTTGGCATCATTTTGGTAGTGTAGTTTTATTTTTTTAGAATGTTAGAAGGTTTAGAATTTTAGCAGCAATTTTCGAAAATTTGCAAAATCAACTTTTTTAAGGACCAGTTCAGTTCTGAAGTCACTTTGTAGGCTTACATAATAGAAACCACCCATGAATGACCCCCATTTAGAAACTGCACCCCTCAAACTATTCAAAACTGCTTTTATAAATGTTGTTAACCCTTTAAGTATTACACAGGAATTAAAGCAAAATATATGTGAAATTTTAAAATTTCACTTTTTTGGCAGATTTTCCATTTTAATCAATTTTTTCCTGTAACACATCAAGGGTTAACAACAAAACAAAACTCAATATTTATTACCACGATTCTGCAGTTTACAGAAACACCCCACATGTGGTCGTAAACTGTTATTTGGGGATACGCCAGGGCTTAGAAGGGGAGGAGCAGCATCTGCATTTTCTAACGTGGAATTTTCTGTCATGGTTTTTAAGAGCAATAACTTTTTAATTTTTTTGTGGACTGAGCTGCATGAGGGCTTATTTTTTTGCGGGACAAGCTGTGCTTTTTATTGGCACCATTTTGGGGTACATACGGCTTTCTGATCACTTTTTAATCTCATTTTTGGGAGGTTAAGTCACAAAAAAAGCAGTTTAGGGGCATTTTTCTCTCTATTTTTTTTACACCGTTCACTTGATGGGGTAGATCATATCATATTTTTATAGATCCGGCTGTTACGGACGCAACGATACCAAGTATGTCTATTTTTTATTATTTTTTTGATGTGATGTTATGTGAGCCATATTTTTTTAATTTTTCTGGCTATGATCTTGTGTGGGGGCTAATTTTTTGCGGGATGAGGTGACATTTTTATTGCTACCATTTTGGGATACATACGACTTTTTGATTGATTGATATGTTTTTTGAGAGGTGAGGTAATTAAAAAATCTGTTTAACTGGTGGGGTAGATCATGTGATATTTTTATAGAGCCTGTCGTTGCGGACGCGGTGATAGCAAATATGTCTATTTTATTTATTTATTTTTATTTTTAACATTTTTTAATGACATATTTGGGGGGAAATAATTTTTTTTATGATACTCTTGGCAGCTCCTACAATCTCCCAGCCCTGCGATCACGTGAACGCCGGGCAGGGACAGGAAGCGCACATAACACTTCCTTATCTGTACACACAGCGCTCGGTGAGCGCTTTGTATACAGCGATCTACAAGGCAGGGACCCCTGGGAACGGTTCCTGCCTTCTCTATGGGGTACCCTGTTGTCACTAACAGCAGGTACCCCGCTTTGCAGCTGCACGGCGGGCATGCAGCTGCTATCTCTGAATGGACTTCAGAAACGTCCATTCATAGATACTTAACCACTTCCTGGACGTTTATAGTCAATGGGCGGTCAAGAAGTGGTTAATGAAAAATTTGATTAACCACAAATCCGAATTTCCTAATATTGTAGTAAAAAAAATATATTCTGATAAACATACTCACCTCAGCCATTTGCTCGCAGGGAAGCCATGACAGCCAAAGAAGAAATCGCACCAAATCTTATGTAAGTTAACCTGTGACTTCACCACATCATCACGTTGGCTTGGCGTCACCATGTCCACCCAGCATGATGACATGATGAAGTCATCACGTCAGCAAGCGCATAATTTGGAGCGTTTTCTTCAAGATGGCCGTGAAGGCCTCTCCACAAGCAAATGGATGAGGTGAGTATGTATGTTTTTGATTAACCCCTGAAAGGCCTCAATGTGACTGTCAGATGCCACAATCAGTGTTGAATGTGGCAATTAAGAGGTTCAAGGACGGGGACGGCGCAATCGCTGTTCCCTGTCATTGCGCCCACTCTATACAATAGAATGCGATTCATGATGAAGTAATTCGTAACAAATCAAATTTCTATTTGCGGCATATCTTTTTATCAGAAATACGTCAGACCAGAAAAGCCCTTTAAGTAACAGGATAGCTATGTCCTTGAATTTTTTTGAAAATAAGGATATATTTTTTACCAGTCTATTGGTAATGTATTTATATGTAGTGAGTAATATAGTGCGAATAATGGTTTGGCAATTACTGAGCTTACTTATTTAGTAAAATAACGATGCTAATGAACAGGTCTATGCACTCTGTTCTCATTAATCTTTTATAAACCATTTCGGACTATTCATTCATCTAGAACAAGTCATTTGTTATGATTCCACCAGCGCTGTTGTATGACATATCCCTGGCAGCTTGTTTTTTGTAACTATAAAAGAGAACATTGATTTAATAGCTTTACCTTCTCAATGTCACCTAGATGTGACCAAATTACCTTTTGTATTTATTTATTTATTTATTTATTTATTTATTACTTATATAGCACCAACTACTTAAAATTCATGTACTTGGAAATTTCTTGGCATTTGTTCTCAATTCAGATATTATCTATTAGGGTATGGCCACACATCCTGGTGCAGTTTTGGAAGCTAAAATCAGAAGTGGATAATAATAGAAGAATAAGTTTTAAGGACAGATAGAACTTCTCTTTTTTGAATTCACCCCAAAACTGAATCAGGAAACCTGACCGTGTGGCCATACCCTTACTTTTTTATACTGTACATGCAATATCAGATATCAATATATTGCTCAGAATAATGTTGAGTATTTTGAGACTCCACGCCCCCCTTGAGAACTTTTCTCAATCTGTGCCAGTTCTCTGGAATGTTCTACCCCGAGCAATCAGGTTAAAGGGTTATTCTCATTTTAGACAATGGGGGCATATCGCTAGGATATGCCCCCATTGTCTTATAGGTGCGTGTCCCACCGCTGGGACCCGCACCTATTTCCAGAACGGAGCCCCCGAAGTGAATGAGGGCGCACTGCGCATGCGCAGCCGCCCTCCATTCATTTCTATGGGGCCGCCGAAAATAGCCGAGCGCTGGCTCGGCTACTTCCGTCGGCTCCATAGAAATGAATGGGAGCGCACCGCGCATGCACGGCCCGGCTCCCATTCATTTCTATGAGCGGCGTGGGGAGCTGCGCCTGGTGGTGGCCGGACCCCCGGAAACCTGGGGTCCTCCAGGCGCAGCGCTCCCCGCTCCGTTCTGGATATAGGTGCGGGTCCCAGCGGTGGGACCCGCACCTATAAGACAATGGGGGCATATCCTAGCGATATGCCCCCATTGTCTAAGATGAGAATACCCCTTTAATTTCCATATCAATAGTTTTAATCACACCCAGAAAACACATATTTAGGCAGCTTTAACACATTGCACCTCAGAACTTGATCCTTTTATTCAATAGTAACCCCACACTCCTTGCACCCTAATGCACTTCATACCTGTGCACATACAGATGTTGACAGGGTAATGCAGCTTTACTTGTACAACTTTGTTTCTTTTATAAAATACTAGTCTGGTAAACGCCGTAAAAAAAATAAAATAAAAACCGTGCCAAAAAAGCCATTTTTTATCACCTTACAAAACAAAAAGTGTAATACCAAGCGATAAAAAAGTCTTATGTACCCCAAAATGGTACCAATAAAACCGCCATCTTATCCCGCAAAAATTATCTCCTATCTAAGACAATCGCCCAAAAAATAAAAAAGATATGGCTTTCAGAAAATGGATACACTAAAACATGTTTTTTTTTTCAAAAACGTTTTTATTGTGTAAATCCAAAATAAAATTGAAAAAACAGGCATATTAGGTAACGCTGCATCGTTATGACCTGCTCTATAAAAATATCACATTACCTACCCTGTCAGGTGAACATTGAAAAAAACAAAAAATAAAATCTGTGCCAGAACAGCCATTTTTTGGTTATCTTGCCTCACAAAAAGAGTATTATATATATACTAGCTGAAGGACCCGGCTTCACCCGGGTATATTTAATTTATTTCATTTACTGTTTGTGTGTGTGTCGTTAAAAGATATCGAGAGTGACCTCTACAGTGCCCGCCCCTTTAACAGTGACCTCTACAGCGGCCAGCCCCTTTAACAGTGACCTCTACAGTGGCCCGCCCCTTTAACCATGACGTCTACAGCGACCCACCCCTTTAACAGTGACCTCTACAGCAGCCCACCCCTTTAAAAGTGACCTCTACAGCAGCCCGTCCCTTTAATAGTGACCTTTACAGCAGCCCATCCCTTTAACAGTGACCTTTACAGCAGGCCTCTTTAACAGTGATCTCTACAGCTGCCCGCTCCTTTAACAGTGACCTCTACAGCAGCCCATCCCTTTAACAGTGACCTCTACAGCTGCTCGCCCCTTTAACAGTGACCTCTACAGCTGCCTGCCCCTTTAACAGTGACCTCTACAGCAGCCCACCCCTTTAACCATGACCTCTACAGCTGCCCGCCCCTTTAACAGTGACCTCTACAGCTGCCCGCCCCTTTAACAGTGCCCTCTACAGTAGCCCGCCCCTTTAACAGTGACCTCTACAGCAGCCCGCCCCTTTAACTGTGACCTCCACAGCAGCTAGAGGGGCCACTGTCTTCACCCCAGAAAGCCAGACCTCACCGGCCATTCCCCCAAACGTGAAACAGCACCCCCAGTTCCCATGAAGACACACCACTAAACATGAGGCCACGCCCCCCTGGCTCCATGAAGACACGGAGGAGAAGCTGTCTGAGTGTGAGCTACTGAAAGGGTGGACATCCCTGTGTCTGTCAAGGCACTGCGTCGGATGGAGAACAGGTAGTCAGAAAACTGAACTGTCCAGCCTAAAGCTGGACATCTGGCCACCCTAACATCAGCCTGCCCCTAGGGTGGCCAGAGGTCTTGTTTTAGGCTGGACAGTCTGGCTTTCAGACTCCCTGTGCAGCACTGTGCAGACTCAGCACTGTGCAGTCTGAGCAATGAGCTGCAGGGAGAAAGTCACCCTCCCCCCACCCCTGCAACTGAAAGAAGGTGATTTTTACCTATATTTTTAATCCCGGTCAAATGCGGCATGGAAGGGGCGTGGCCTGACTGAGTCAGGGGCGTGGCTTTGTGGATCTGGGGGTGGGGCTATTAAGTCCTTCTCTTGACGGTGGCCTGAATTACAGGTCGATGCCATAGTAATTTAGTAGGAAGGTGGGTAGCAGAGGAAGAATACATTTTTATTACTACTGAACAGTAAATATGTGAAATTTACATTATATGAGGTAATGAATGATGATGAATTAGTCTAAAACATAAGTTATATTTATGGTAACCAAAATACCCCTTTACCATTGTCATCCACAGTGCTCTGCCTCTTTAATGCAGACCTACAGCAGTGAACTGGCTAGGTTGTCATAGAAACCTGGTGTGTGGAGACTGCCTGTGAGCTTCTATTGGCTGATAAGGGTCATGTGACCAGGCTACTATTGGCTAATGCATTTTTTGGGAATATCTCAGGAACGGTACGTCCTGGAGAGCTGAAAACTGTTCTAAAACCTTCCCGGACACCTGATGTACATGTGTGCCAAATTTTGTGATTGTAGCTGCAGCTGTGCGGATTCCTTTAGTGGACATACACACACACACACACATACACTCAGCTTTATATATTAGATGGCGGGAAATATGGTGGGATAAATTTACTGTACAAAGCTTTATGCAACTACTTTGTTTTCTTTTATAAAAGATGGTGGGATCGAGGGACATAAACACTTTTCCTCATTTCCCCTATTTTCTCTGAGATTGCAACCCCATGCTAGAAGGAACACTGATCCTATTGTTTCAATTGTTGATTCCTTTGTACTTTGTAATGTCTTTGTTTTTATGTTTATACTGTATGTAAAGTGCTATGGAATCTGATGGCAAATTCTTGCTATTATTAGAATATTAGAAGCTTCAGAAGGGCTTGATAGATATAAAATAGTGCAGGGATTGATAAGTATGCATTCAGAAAACTGGTGTGATTGTATTAATAAATACACCCCTTTCTGTTCCACATTGACGCATATTGTCCAACTGCTGTATTTGTATCCATTAAATGATATTTCCTTAAAATAACACAGATACATGTATGCCTCATTCAGAACCTGATGGCTCATCCATTTAAAGAATCATCAAAGACAGAATCCCTTTGTCATGACCAACCCCTTCTGTACTGGGTATAACACAGTTTATCAGTTTTGCCCAGAGTTGCCAAGAGCCACATAATTCAATGTTGAGGAACCAGTACATTACCAGATACAGTATATCATATTTATGAATTGCCATATTAGCTCTCTATAATAATACAACTATATCATTGGGCAAGAAAACATTTCAGCAGATCAGCTTATCCTTGATGTGTCCTCATAAACATCAAGCAAGATACATACCCTGAAATACATAATATTATCAACGTAGCTCAAAGGCTCTAGAAAAAAAAAACTAAAAATGAAAGCCAAAAAATGATATACTCGTGTTTGACATGTATTGCAGCTGTTATTCAAAATTTGTTCTTTCATTTCTGTTCTATTTTTCTGAGACACACTTCAAAGAAATGTGCTTTTAGTAAGAAAATATGCAATAGTTTTTTTAAAAATCATACATACTTTTAAATACAGTTTTCAATAAGCCATTTTTTTACCTTTGATTGAAATCAAATCTTAAACCAAGTCTTAAACCTCAGATCATTTACCATAATGGGTAAAAAATTGGTCAATCAGTGGCTCCCAAAAAAGGTTCCAATGGATTAAGGTGCTCACTTAAACGGGCCACCTACTCCAAGGATAATTAAAAAGTAGAAAGTATATATATTTAAAGGGCACTCTAATATTTGGAACTGTATGAAGTTATACCTCTGTAGATATCCCTATATGGTAAGCAGAATAGATTTTCCAAATATATACACCAATTAATGGATACAATATCAGATGCAAAGGATATATGGGAATAACCATTAATTATATTTATTACTCCTAAGTACAAAGCCAAAAAACAGCAATAAAAGTATACATAAACAAGAAACATTGCTAAAAACTTTAAAAGGGATATGGAGGCAAGAAAGCACTGTTTCACTTGATTGTCATATGCCTACTAATCCACATTCAAAATGTTCATAATATCCACTGTCGGAACTAATATGTTCATTATTATTCACCAATCAAGCTTCTTGAGGATTTTACATAGTTTTTGCAGGTAAGTATATTAAAATGTCTCTTTTAGTACATCCACTAATATGAGCTGTATAGCGTATTCAAATATTAGGTAGTATTAGTAGTTATAACTTCAACTCACTCATGCCCATAAATGATAATATCTAGAAATGAGTGAGCACTAAAATGCTCGGGTGCTCGTTATTCGAGTCAAATTTTTCCCGATGCTCAGGTGCTCGTTTCGAATAACGAACCCCATTGAAGTCAATGGGAGACTCTAGCATTTTTTGCAGGGGACCAAAGCTCTGCACAGGGAAGGTTGCGTGAAAACATGGAAACCTCAGAAAATGATGGAAACACCACGGAAATGGACAGGAAACAGAAGGGGAAGCATGCATGGATGCCTCTGAGGCTGCCTAATCGTACCATTATGCCAAATTCTAGGCAACAGCCTGGTGGTGACCCTCAAGACAATTGTGCTGACCCAGACCAAGATGGGCAAGGCACATGCCCCTCACATGTTAGTAAAGCACCCAACTAGGTGCAACGAAGGTCCATCACCGCCTGCAGGTGACACCACTGCCCATGCTGGCACTGCTGTTCTATCCCCCGCCATACGACGCAGGCATAAGCCTGACACAGCATGGTGACAGCTTGGTGACCAAGTTAGATTGAGGTAGCAGGTGAACCACCCAAAAAATTTATCCTGACACAGCATGGCGGTGAACCCAGAGTGACCAAGTGAGACTGAGGTGGCAGGTGAAGCACTTAAAATTTTACCATGACACGGAATGGCGGTGAACGTCAGACGCCGCCTGCATGAGATTAGGGATAGAGCTGCTGTCTGTCAGGGAGAGTGTTAGGGCCTGAATTTAGATGTTGGTTAGGCAGTAATCACCCACAAAGAACCCAACAGCCCTTCTAAGGGCTACAAGCACCTTTTTTTTTGGTCTCCTCCTGGCTGCTGCATGAGATTAGGGATAGAGCTGCTGTCTGTCAGGGAGAGTGTTAGGGCCTGAATTTAGATGTTGGTTAGGCAGGAATCACCCACAAAGAACCCAACGCTCCTTCTAAGGGCTACAACGACATTTTTTTTGGCCTCCTCCTGGCTGCTGGCGGGAAATTGTAGTGCAGCGACCGCCATCTTGGCTGCACACTGTTAGGGCGTGAAATTAGAATGTAGTTAGGCAGGAATCATCCACAAAGAACCCAATGCTCCTTCTAAGGGCTACAACGACCTTTTTTTTTGGCCTCCTCCTGGCTGCTGGCTGGGACTTATAGTGCAGCGACCACCATCTTGGCTGCACACTGTTAGGGCGTGAAATTAGAATGTGGTTAGGCAGGAATCATCCACAAAGAACCAAACGCTCCTTCTAAGGGCTACAACAACCTTTTTTTTTGGCCTCCTCCTGGCTGCTGGCTGGGACTTGTAGTGCAGCGACCGCCATCTTGGCTGCACACTGTTAGGGCGTGAAATTAGAATGTGGTTAGGCAGGAATCACCCACAAAGAACCCAACGGTCCTTCTAAGGGCTACAACGACCTTTTTTTTTTGGCCTCCTCTCGGCTGCTGGCTGGGACTTGTAGTGCAGCTACAGCCATCTCGGCTGCACACTGTGCACAGAGACTGGTGGCAGAAGGGACAGCACGTGGTCCACACAGACCCAAAAGAAATTGCCCAAAGTCCTCTCAGTACTCATTTTTGCTGCTGCTGTACCTTGGCTTGCTGGGATCTGTAGTGCAGTCTTCAGAATACGTTTTTTCTCTCAGTTATATATACTACAGTCCAGTGAACAATTGTCGTGTGCTGTACAGTAGCGTCAGTCTAGGGTATACTTTTTTTCTCTCAATTAGATATCCTACAGCGCAGTGAAATATTCTGGCGTGTGCTGCACAGTAGCCGGAGTGTAGAAAATATACGTTTTTTCTCTCAGTTATATATCATACAGTGCAGTGAAAAATTTAGTGATTTGCGGTACAATAGCCGCCGTCTAAAGACTATGTTTTTTCTCTCAGTTATATATACTACAGTGGAGTGAAAAATTCTGTCGTGTGCTGCACACTAGCCGGAGTGTAGAAAATATACGTTTTTCGTCTTGGTTATACACTATACAGTGCAGTGCAAAACTCTGTCGTGTGCGGCACACTAGCCGGAGTCTAGAAAATATACATTTTTTTCTCTCATTCATATATCCTATAGTGCAGTGAAAAATTGTGTGGTGTGTGTTATACTAGCGGCAGTCTAGAGAATACGTTTTTTCTCTCAGATACATTTAATACAGTCCAGTGAAAAATTCTGTGGTGTGTGGTACACTATACGCAGTCTAGAGAACACGTTTGTGGCCTCAGATATTAATTCGACAGTTTAGTGATTACACAAAATGTTGAACCCAAGGGCTAAGGGTCGAGGATGTGGGCGTCCAAGTGATGTAGGGGGGCAGAGGCCATAGTCCTGGGCAGGGTGACACAGTACCAACTGATGAGGGAGCAGTGGAACGCCGCAGAGTTTCGCTCCCTAGCTTCATCTCGCAACTTACAAGGTCACGTGGTACACCACTATTGAAACCACAACAGTGCGAACAGGTGATGACGTGGATAGCGGATAATGTGTCCAAGTAATTTATTCACCACCCAGTCTTCCACTTTAGCCAAGGGAGTAGACCTCTGGCTCCTCCAGATCAACCTCCTTCCCCCCAGCCTGCCCCTTGTTGGGGTGTGGGAGTCGTTGCCGTTAGAAACAGTCCTCACTCAGGTCTTGGCAAAATAAGCTCAGGTTTATTTTTGAGCAAAAACAAAACAAATTAACAAAAACAAAGTTCAGGAGAATAAAGGGTTAAGTTGCAGCTACCATAGGATCAAGTAGCACCCCAGCTCTCAGCTCAACCAGTCTGAACTGAAGATCCCTCCACCTACATACAAGTGCACTTATATACAATTTACCAGTTCCCAGAATCCATCAGTCTTAAAGGAACATGCATTTGGTTTAAAACAGAAATATTGCACATAAATCATACATTAAACTACATAAAACACAAAGAATTCTAGCTGTCTCCTTTTAAAATAAAAAAGGAGCTTACAATCTATATACATTTTACCAAATTATACCAAACATAACATAAGAACATAAACCCACTAGGTTTGGCTGCAGCTTTGCCTCACCTGGCAATAATTAGCAGCACCCTATATAAACCCAGCACACCCTCTCCTCAGGTTTAGTCTCCTGCAGGTAAGTAGCTGGTAATGCTGTGTGTTTGGTGGTGGGGAATACTGAGCTAGTTTGTCTGTGGAAATGATAGTGGGCAGAGACAAAGGTTTGCTGGCCAGCATGTGAAAAAAGAGAGAGAAAGATACATACATACAGATAGACAGACTTGCTCACTATTAACCCCTCAACACCCCTCCCATGGAAAATATGGATTCAGATCCGGCATACTCACAGGAAGTCTTTTCAGGACCCTACCCAAAGACACAAACCACTGCTCAACAGCAACCTGAGCAGTTGCTCTGTCCCGATGCCCAAAATTTAGAACTTTCGCAGTCTGTGGGTGATGAGAGTGTGGACTTAGTGCAAGTAGTGCGTCAAGAGGTGTCGGATGATGATGAGACACGGTTGTCAGACATTGACGTTGTTGTCAGGGCAGTAAGTCCGAGGGGGGAGCAGAGTGAGGAATCGGAGGAAGAGCAGGTGGATGATGAGGTGACTGACCCGAGCTGGGTTGGTAAGCCTAGTCAAGACAGTGCTTCTGAGGGGGAGGCAAGTGCAGCACCAGAACAGGTTGGAAGAGGCAGTGGGGTGGCCAGAGGGAGAAGCAGGGCCAGAGCAAGTAGATCAGCAACTGTTTCACGTAGTGAAGCTCCCGTGCCGAGGCCTAGATGTTCGCAAGTCTGGAGGTTTTTTAAAGAATGTGAGGATGACCAACGGACTGTGGTGTGCAACCTGTGCCACACCAGGATCAGCAGGGGAGCCACCACTACCAGCCTAACCACTACCAGCATGCGCAGGCATATGAGTGCTAAACACACGACTCAATGGAACCAAGGCCGTTCACCTCCTGCGTATCACACCACTGCTCCTACCCCTTTGTCACATGCTGGCTCAGCGAGTCAACCCCCCTGCCCAGGACCCCGGCACGAGCGCCTCCCGCCCTACAACCACCCCTTCACCTCCACGATCCTCCACACCCTACACCAATGTGTCCCAGCGCAGCCTTCAGCTGTCTTTGCATCAGACATTGGAGCGCAAACGCAAATACAATTCACCCACCCACCCACATGCACAAGCCCTAAACGTCCACATTTTAAAACTGCTGAGCCTGGAGATGCTGCGATATAGACTGGTAGAGACTGAGGCTTTCCGCAACCTGATGGCGGTGGCTGTCCCTCGGTACTTGGTCCCCCACTATTTTTCCCGATGTGCCGTCCCAGCCCTACACCAGCACGTGTCAGAGAACATCATCCGTGCCCTGACCAACGCGGTTACTGAGAAGGTCCACCTAACCACGGACACGTGGACAAGTGCTGGCGGGCAGGGACACTATATCTCCCTGACGGCACATTGGGTTAACTTGGTGGAGGCTGGGATCGAGTCTGACCCTGGGGCCGCTCATGTAATGCCCACACCAAGGATTGCGGGGCCTACCTCGGTCATGGTTTCTCAGACTTATTATGCCTCTTCCTCCAACCCCTCCTCCTCCTACTCTCAAATACAATCTGTGAGCACGGCGCCTTCAGTCGGTAGCTCTAGGCGCAGCAGCACTGCCGTGGGTAAGCGCCAACAGGCGGTGCTGAAACTGCTGAGCTTAGGTGACAAGAGGCACACCGCCCAAGAGCTGTTACAGGGCATCACGGCGCAGACCGATCTTTGGCTGGTGCCGCTGAAACTCAAACCAGGCATGGTTGTGTGTGACAATGGGCGTAACCTGGTGGCGGCTCTGCAACTCGGCAGGCTCACACATGTGCCATTATACACCAATACTATTTCCCAAAGTAACAACAACCCATATAAACACTGCATATAAAACCTGCCTGGCCCACGTGTTCAATCTTGTGGTTCAGCGGTTCCTCAAGACCTACCCCAATTTGTCTGATTTGCTCACCAAGGTGCGACGCATCTGTGCGCATTTCCGCAAGTCAACCACAGATGCTGCCACTCTCAGGGCAGTGCAACGGCGCTTACGACTGACAGCTCACTGACTGTTGTGCGACGTGCCCACACAATGGAATTCCACATTACACATGTTAGCCAGGGTTTACCAGCAGCGAAGAGCAATTCTAGACTGCCAGATGACAACTTCCACAAGAACTGGTAGTCAGGTTAGTCAGCTTCTTCAAGTGTACAATGAGGAGTGGACGTGGATGTCTGATATCTGTCAGGTGTTAAGCAACTTTGAGGAGTCAACACAGATGGTCAGCGGCGATGTCGCCATTATCAGCGTCACCATCCCGCTGCTTTGTCTGCTGAAAAAGTCACTGCTCAGCATGAAGTCAGAGGCTTTGCTCTTGTCACAGGAGATGGGGGAAGAAGATACGTTGCTTGATAGCCAGACCACCCTCAGGTCTGTTTCTCAGCACGTATTGGAGGAGGAGGAGGATGAGGAGGAAGAGAAGGAAGAGAAGGAGACTGTTGGCGAGACTGAAGAGGGTACCTATGCTCATTCCTTCTTATCTGTTGAGCATGTATGGGCTGAAGAGGAGGAGTTGGAGAGAGGAGGAAATGGAGAGTCAGCCTATTGAGGAGATTATTGCGTGTTGGGACTCTGGCGCACATGGCTGACTTCATGTTAGGCTGCCTTTCCCGTGACCCTCGCGTTAGAAGCATTTTTGACAACACCGATTACTGGGTGTTCACCCTACTGGACCCCAGGTACAAGCAGAACTTTTCCACTCTCATTCCTGTAGAGGAAAGGAGTATGAGAGTGAATCAATATCAACAGTCCCTAGTGCACAAGCTGAAACTATCCTTCCCATCTGACACCGCTAGCGGCAGAGGACGTAGTTCTGTTGGCCAACTCGCGGGGGAGAGGAGGGGAGCAGGCAGCTTGTCAAGCACTGGAAGGGGAACACTCTCCAAGGACTTTGCAAGTTTTATGGCACCCCAGCAAGACTATGTCACCCGTCCCCCAGTAGGGGGGAGCTGTTCAGAAAGATGGTGAGGGAGTACCTAGGTGACCATACCAACATCCTGCGTGATCACTCTGCTCCATACAACTACTGGGTTGCACAGCTGGACACATTGCCCGAACTGGCGCTGTACGCCTTGGAGGTGCTGGCCTGCCCTGCCGCTAGCGTGTTGTCAGAGCGGGTCTTCAGTGCAGCTGGTGGCATCATCACTGATAAGCGTACACGCCTGTCAACTGACAGGCTGACTATTATTGAAATGAATAAAGCCTGGATTTCACCGGAATGCAAATCTCCAGCGGGGGAAAGCAGCTCAACATGAAGATTCTTTATGTATCCTCTCCTCCTCCTCCTTCTCTTCTTACACAAACGCTGAGCCAACAGGCAATGTTTCTGAGGGCCAACTGGCGCTCTATACAAACAATGTTTACGGAGGGCCACCTACAGGCCCTCTCTCCAATAAATTTTTTAGTAGCGTCAACTACAGACACTCAAAAACAATTTTACAGGAGGGTCAACTACAGACACTCCAAAAACAATTTTACAGGAGGGTCAACTACAGACACTCCAAAACAATTTTTTAGGAGGGTCAACTTCAGACACTCCAAAACAAATTTTTGGGAGGCTCACCTACAGCCATTTGACTGCAATCTCAGTCTGACCAAGGCATTGGTGGTGTCACCGCCATGCTGTGTCAGTGTAAAATTTTATGTGCTTCACCTACTACCTGAGTGTAACTTGGTCACTCTGTTGTCACCGCCATGCTGTGTCAGTGTAAAATTTCATTGTGCTTCAACTGCTACCTCAACTAACTTGGTCACTTGTTGGTATCAACACTAGAGTGAGGCTACTATACCGCACACGACATAATTGTTCACTGCACTGTAGTATATATAACTGAGAGAAAAAAAGGAATTTTTAGACTGCGGCTATTTTACCGCAAACCACTACATTTTTCAATGGACTGTAGTACATATAACTGAGAAAAAAACGTAGTCTTCATATGGCGGCTATTTTACCGCAAAGCACTCCATTTTTCACTGGACTGTAATACATATAACTGAGAGAAAATACGTATTTTATAGACTGACGCTGCTGTGCAGCACACTAGAGAATTGTTCACTGGACTGTAGTACATACAACTGAGAAAAAAACGTAGTCTTTAAATGGCGCCTATTTTACCGCAAAGAACTCCATTTTTCACTGGACTGTAATACATATAACTGAGAGAAAATATGTATTTTATAGACTGATGCTGCTGTGCAGCACACTAGAGAATTGTTCACTGGACTGTAGTACATATAACTGAGAAAAACACGTAGTCTTTAAATGGTGGCTATTTTACTGCAAAACATTCCATTTTTCACTGGATTGTAATAACTGAGAGAAAATACGTATTTTATAGACTGACGCTGCTGTACAGCACACTAGAGAATTGTTCACTGGACTGTAGTACATATATATGAGAAAAAAACGTAGTCTTTAAACTGCGGCTATTTTACCGCAAACCACTCCATTTTTCACTGGGCTGTAGTATATATAACTTAGAAAAAACGTAGTTTTTAAATGGCGGCTACTTTGCCGCAAACCACTCCATTTTTCACTGGACTGTAGTACATATAACTGAGAAAAAACGTATTCCCTAGACTGACGCTACTGTACAGCACACTAAATAAAAAGCAGCAAAAATGAGTACTGAGAGGACTTGGGGCAATTTCTTTTGGGTCTGAGTGGACCACGTGCTGTCCCTTCTTTCACCAGTGCACAGCGTGCAGCCAAGATGGCGGTAGCTGCACTACAAGTCCCAGCCAGCAGCCAGGAGGGGGCCAAAAAAAAATGTCGTTGTAGCCCTTAGAAGGAGCGTTGGGTTTTTTGTGGATGATTCCTGCATAACCACATTCTAATTTCACGCCCTAACAGTGTGCAGCCAAGTTGGCGGTAGCTGCACTACAAGTCCCAGCCAGCAGCCAGGAGGAAACCAAAAAAAAAAGTGCTTGTAGCCCTTAGAAGGGCTGTTGGGTTCTTTGTGGGTGATTCCTGCCTAACCAACATCTAAATTCAGGCCCTAACACTCTCCCTGACAGACAGCAGCTCTATCCCTAATCTCATGCAGACGGCGTATGACGCGAGCAGCGCGGGACCAGATTCTTATATTCCCGGGTCATATGATCTGGCCAGCCAATCCCTGCTATCAACTTGTAGGGGCCCCATGTGATGCTAGGAGGTACCAAAGACTCTCCTGCATGTTGATTGGCTGAAAAAAGGCGGCTAACATGCAGGAAGAGGAAGTTGCCACTTCCTTCGTCCGAGTAGCGAGCATATGCGAATACACTAATGCTCGAACCAGCACCAAGCTCGGACGAGCATGTTCGCTCATCTCTATTCATTACATCACAGAGTTCTTTATGCGGCAGAAACCTGTGTCCTTGGATTTTATTTTTCTTAGGACGTTAGAAGCCTTAGAATTAGAAGCAAATTTAAAAGTAATGTTTCAAGGTTTCAAGAAAATTTCCCAAACAATCTTTTTTAAGGACCAAATCCATTATGAAGTCATTTTGAGTGGTTTACATAATAGAAACCACCATACATGATCCCATTTTAGAAACTACACCCCTAAAATTAATGGTTTTAGCAAATGTTAACCCTTTAAGTGTTCCACAGGAATACAAAATAATGTATCATCAGAAGATGACCTATTGTTCAAATCACGTTTTTTTTATGCTTAACATATTTAAAAAATGTTTTTAAATTTTCCATGTCAATAGCTATACTTAAGCAAAAAACTATGAAATCCTACAGATTTTTGCACTGATCACTAGGCTTAATAATAGGCACTACTTGGTCTCTACTTAGGCACTACTTAGTCTGTACAGATCTCTTTACTGTAGCTACCTGCTTATCTGTCATTCTAATCCTGCCTGTAATGACATCACCTCTGTGTATAGATAAGACAGTATCCATCATTCACAATTGTTGATTGCCAAAGCTTATCTAATCTTTTCTGGACAATGACCTCTGCACAGGTCACAAAGCCTGCCTAAAAAACTCTTCCATGGGAGTCAATAAAGTCCCCTCCTGACCATTGTGTCTATGGCCTATTGGGCTGCCATAAAACAATATTCTTAATGCTTTCTAAATGCTGAGGCAAACGGCTCAGGCAAGATGTCCGTCCCCATAATCATGTTTAGAAAATAGAATTAAAAAATCTACATGTTTAAATATAAATAGATTAGAAAAAAGGAGATGTGTTTATAGAAACACCCCATAATTGCTTGTAAACTGTCGTATGAGCACACTGTAGGGCTCAGAAGGGAACGGGCAACAAATATATATTTTTTTGAGAGCAGGTTTTGCTGGAATGGTTTTTGGGTGCCATCTCACATTTTAAGAGATCCTGAGGTACCCCTACAGCGGAAACCCCTAAAAAATGACCCAATTTTGGAGATTACTCTTTTCAAGGAATTTATTGCAGGGTGTAGTAAATGCTTTGCCCCAACAGATGTTTCATAGATTTTAGAAATGTTTGGCTATGAAAATTAAAACAAATTAATTTCTTACAATAAAATGTCACTTTAAAGAGTAACTAAACTTTTGCATCAAATTTTAATATGATGTCCCTAATGCCCTAAAAAATTTTTCTAATATACTTAATTTATTAATTTTGTGTTTTCTTTAGTCTTTTCCCTACCTAAAGCTCCCCATTCACTGTTGCTCAGCAGTGTATGGAGTACAGAGTACGGGCTATGAAATTTATGAATGGGGCCGCAGTAGCAGTGCATACGGGCTCCTGCTTCTGCCTGCTCCACTAAGCATGTCAGCTTTTAGCTTAGCGGAGCAGGCAGAAGCAGGAGCCTGCTCCGCTCAGCTAATCCTGGCATAGTACATGGGTACAGGGTACCCATGTGCTATGCCAGTAGTTAGCAATCCTCTGGAGAGCATGGGCAGGAGCGCACTGACAGAACTGCTGCGGTCCCATTCAAAATTTCACAGCCCGTACTCCGTAGCTGTCAGTGGTGTACAGAGAACTGAGTTTTAAGCGCACAGGGAATGGTGCACTTTACGTAGAAAAAAGACTAAGTTTTATTAGGGCATTAGGGACATCATATTATAATTTGATGCAAAGGTTTAGTTACTCCTTAAGTCCAAATGTGTCATTTTCACGAGAGGTAACAGAGAAAATCACCACTAAATTATTTCCCATTTTCTCCTGAGTACAGCAACATCCCACATATGATCTTAAACTGTTGTATAGTCATACCACAGGACTCAGAAGGAAGTGTTATGTCATTACAGTTCCCAATATGCAGTGCCCAGCAGGTGCCAGTGTGAAGAGTTAGTCGTATTATTATACTGTATTCCCTGGTATTAGAAACACCCTCTATATGTAGCCCTAATCTTTTACCTGAATATATGAGAGGGCTCAGGGGTAAAAGATCACCATATGTATTTTGAGGAACAATTTGATTTATGCAGCTTGTGCTGACCACTGTAGAGGCTCTGGGGTGAAATAATAAATCTAGCCTCAGAGAACTTTCCCCATTTTGGAAACAATACCCCTTAAGGTATTTATTAAGAGATACAGTGAGCAATTTTTCAGCAGATATGCCAATTCAGTGCCTAGGTCCTGACCAGCAGGACATTTGTAATCTATGGGCAGCCAAGAACTGGTTAAGATCTCTTTCCTATGCCTCCAGTGTACAAGTCCTAAAAAAAATATGCAGGTCCTGGCTGGGATCCCATATAGTGCCTATGACACGTGACCCTCATGATTATTAGAGGAAGACAGCAAAGAATAATGGTCAAAGACAGGGTCATGTTATCCTTATTCTTCATCTTCACCTTCCATGTATTGTGGTGTAAAATTGTGGGCGCCATTTTGAGTGATTCTTGTGGGTTGATTCACAAAAACTTTGGATTCACTAGAAACTAAATTTTTGGGGAAATTTTTAACACATTCAATTTGTTTAGAATTGATTCAATCATCACTATTTAGGACCTTAATTGAAAGGGTACCTAAAGTTAAAATAACACTTTAAACAAAATTGTACTATGTAATGCATCATAAATATGTATGGCTCACTACATATAAGCACATTCTTATTTTTCTTTAATGTAATTTTAAAATATGATTTTATGCTTAGTACACATGCAAATTATTTCATTTATTACACTTCTTCTTTTGTCCATGAAAGTATTTGGCTATTTTTCTGCATAGTTATCAGTGTACACATTTAGAAATCCCATTCCATTACACTGTACATTAATCACACGTCTTCTTTCATTAACCTGTTGTGTGTTATTTCTCCTTCCATATTAGCTGTTAACCTTCTAAACATTTTCTCCAAGCTTACACTTCAGCTTGCCCTTTATATTCTTGACCCTGCAGAAAGGCCTCTTTGGCTGTCGGAGCCAGTCTGCCATTTATCTTTCTCAGAACATTTTATCAAATGTGATGATTGCAACAAAATATTCTGTATCTGAGACAAGCATTTTACTGGTAAATTGCAATATCCTTAACTGGATTTTTAAAAATATTGATGGATATAACAAAATATAAATACAGAATAACAATCCAATGTATGCACATGATATAGAAATACAGAGATATATATTTAGAAGTATATATTTAAATAGAAGGAGATAGGGAGGTGCCTTATTTGTAATTTAAATTTTATCTTTGCAAAGACTGTGATTAATAAATATTGTCAGCATGTTAAAGGGCTTTTCAACAAATTTACAAATCTTCAAATCATATTAATATATGTTGAAATGAAAAATGTGATTTTCCAGCATGTATCTGCAACAGCCAAACACTGTCTGCAGCAGTGACAGCAGCAAGGTCGACAGATCACTGCTGCACCCAGCATTTGGCCATCATGGTCAATATAATTTAATAATTGCTTCAAAACTTAAGATAGAGGTTATTTCTTTGCTCATCGACAGCAAGCACTGGCCAAATAGCTTCCTTATAACGCCATATCAGTGGATTGATCCTCTTCATATACACCATGGTGTATATGAGGAGGATCAATCCATTCATAAGGCGTTATAAAGAAGCTATGTGGCCAGTGCTTGCTGTTGATGAGCAAAGAAATAACCTCTATCTTAAGATTTGAAGAAAGATCGATAGCATCTTAATGCATCTACCTTCCAGGACCTGTGGCAATATAAAGTGTATCATCTTCCAGGACCTTCTACCCTGGGATCACTTGATCGGGGCATAGTCACTTGTCGAGTCACGTGGGATGCCACATTAGACTCTGCCTGTTATCGGAGCTCCACACAGCCACGGTCCCATCGGGAATCATCTCCACACAGTCACCGTGGATTGGTAATGTACCATACACTATTACAAGAGCAATTATCTGACATTTATGTGCAATAAATATCTAACATTAGGATATTATTAGAGATGAGAGAACATGCTCGTCCGAGCTTGGTGCTCGTTCAAGCATTAGGGTATTCACATATGCTCGCTACTCGGACGAGCACATCGCGATCCTCGAGGAAATGGCAACTTCCTCTTCCTGCATGTTAGCTGCCTTTTTTCAGCCAATCAACATGCAGGAGAGTCTTTGGTACCTCCTAGCATCACGTGGGGCCCCTACAAGTCGATAGCAGGGATTGGCTGGCCAGATCAGATGACCTGGGAATATAAGAATCTAGTCCCGCGCTGCTCGCGTCATACGCTGTCTGCATGAGATTAGGGATAGAGCTGCTGTCTGTCAGGGAGAGTGTTAGGGCCTGAATTTAGTTGTTGGTTAGGTAGAAATCACACACAAAGAACCCAACAGCCCTTCTAAGGGCTACAAGCACATTTTTTTTTGGTCTCTTCCTGGCTGCTGGCTGGGACTTGTAGTGCAGCTACCGCCATCTTGGCTGCACACTGTTAGGGCGTGAAATTAGAATGTGGTTATGCAGGAATCATCCACAAAGAACCCAACGCTCCTTCTAAGGGCTACAATGACATTTTTTTTTTGTCCTCCTCTTGGCTGCTGCTACCGCCATCTTGGCTGCACACTGTGCACAGCAACTGGTGGCAGAAAGGGGACAGCACATGGTCCACACAGACCCCAATGAAATTGCCCAAAGTCCTCTCAGTACTCATTTTTGCTGCTGCTGTACCTTGGCTTGCTGGGATCTGTAGTGCAGTCTAGGGAATACGTTTTGTCACTCAGTTATAGAAACTACAGTCCAGTGAACAATTGTGAGGTGTGCGATACACTAGCCGCAGTCTAGAGAATACGTTTTATTCACTAAATTATATAAACTACAGTCCAGTGAACAATTGTGAGGTGTGCAATACACTAGCCGCAGTCTAGAGAATACGTTTTTTTCACTTAATTATATAAACTACAGTCCAGTGAAACAATTGTGAGGTGGCGATACACTAGCCAGT